>JBBPBX010067485.1:0-10291 GCA_038048925.1 Garcialebias charrua | reverse complement strand
TATTTGACAATACAGTAACTGGAACATTTCCTTTTTTACTTCAACATAAGATTCAGTTTGAATCCCCTGTATAAAGGAAGACGTGTAATATGGATTCCTTCAAGGAATATGAAGCATCTAAGCTTTTCCAAGTTTTCCATTTACAACTAATAAAGAAACATTGAAGCTTATAACCTATAATATTTTGAGGAAAAAGCTTATAATCTGTAAGAAATATGACAAACATGGACTGTTTTATTATTTGGGTTGATTTAATCTTCCAAAAAAAAATATATAGGCAACTCAGAAAGTCTCATTGTATTTCACATATCCATTTTATTCCAACAAAATGGACTTTCACTGACAAGAATTCTCAATACCAGTAAATCAGTTTTTATCATAAAATAAAATCCTCTTTGAATTTTTTTTATTGGCTATAACCTTACTAGCTTTATTAACAACCAGCTACAGTATTGTTTATATTTGATTATAACCATTCTTCTTTATGCATTTATGTCTGATTGTACCCAGGTAGTAACACTGTTTGGGTTATTTCACCTTATGAATAAATGTGGACAAATGCATCCCGTGTGAGACATGGTGTTGCCATAACAATTTTTTTTAAAATCAGTCCTATTTCTGTTTTTCCAAAGCATGTACTGGAAAAATATATTCAGACATGGTGGGGTATAGGATAGAGATACTTTGCATCTACATTAGGAAAAAACACTTAAGGTCTGCATATTAAATGCACGCACACACAAATATTTGGATGCCAACATATAATCTGGCAGTTTATTGCACTTGTGGTTCACCACGGAAAATTACACAAAGCAGGTTGCTGCACATGGGAAAAATTATGCAGTGATTGAATAGTAATTGCAACATAATCTTGGAGAAATACTTCTACCATTAGTCAGCTCTGGTTCTAGATCCCCATACTTATGTCCACCCTAAGGGGCTTTGAGATCCTACACACTTGCATTGATCCTCTTCCTTCTTGGCTTGTGGATAATCAAAGCTCTACTACCGGTGTGGGTAAGAGGGTCCCACCACTTTGATGATCTCCCACTTTTAACCTCCATTGTGTATTCAGTTCAGAGTCGTCTTGTTAAAATCAGAGTCCTCCTCCTTGCTTTTTGATTGGCACCGTCACCACCTGGTCTCCATTCACTTATTGATTGCCGCAGGCCATGGTGATCAGCTGGGTCTGGCTTTGTATTTAGCATTTATAATGCCCCCGTGCTTCAAAAGAGGCCTCTGTAAAACACTGTCTTTCTCTGCACCCCCAAAAAATATCTGCATGATACTCCTTCAACATTCACAAGCCTTAAACCACCAGAGAGAAGGCCAACCAGCACATTTGAAGTTGTCTACAGGGATTTCTTTCTTTATCATTATGATTTTGCATCAATACCGTGCCCCTTGCCCTCGCTCCTTTAGGGGCCAACTCATTTTTGTTGAACCTTAGTTATTCATGCTTGCCTTCTTGACAATTTGAATCTCCAAAGTTGCCAGTCAAGCCTATAAAATCGCTCTGTGGCTCTCATTTCCTTTCCAGTAACCAGAATCCATCACTCATGGCACATGAGGACAAAAGGGGGCTGTACCGCACGAGGGTGGTTTGTCTTCCGGAGAAGGTAGTGCATGAGGTGTAAGGGGCAGGGTGTTATGGTGGAACTACTCCATTCTCTTAGTTCCAGAGCCGGGCCAAAGGGTTAATGACAGAATGAATGCTTCTCTGTCCCTTCTTCTGAGCTTATGTTATAGCTTAGAGTGGGGCTTTCTTTATTGCCTTGTGTCAAAGTGCACACGGACAATGAGGACCTCAAAGTTTAGGGCTTACCTCAGTTTTTCATGTGCAATGAGGTGTGCTGGCACTTCAGGTTTGTTCAATGCCCTCTTTGATTCTTCTTTGGGATGCGGCGACAAAGGGAGAGAATGTGGGTGCACATGTGGGAGGAGATGGGGATTAAGGCAAGCATCAATCTTTAACCTGTGCGCTGAAGACACCAAGCACATCTCACCATGTATTGTCCTGCTCAAATGGTTTTTGGGTCCTATTTTATTAATTCACTCTACGATGCACAATTTTCCATGACTATTTGCTGATTGTTTAAATCCTTAAGTGGTAGAAACATTTACCAATGAGTTTCCAGGTTTTGCTGTAATTAATAAAATCCACATGGTAATAAAGTTTACACCTCAAGATCCATCACTCCAACTAATTCCCAATTTGTCAAATGTATCAAGTGATTTGTGACAGTGATTCTTTAGACATTTAAGATAAAGGTGAAACTAAAATATTGGCAATTTTAAGCCATTATCTGCACAAACTGGCTTTAAAAAATGCCCCTTTGTGTGGCTCCTACCAGCTTTCAGAAGTTTTATATCCATTTAATGATCCTCATTTGGCTTTTCCTCCTGTCAAACACAGCACTGACATTCCTTGACGTCTTGATCTATGACCGTTAATTTCTGATAAGTGCAAACTGTTTGTGCTGTTTTATGGCCATGCCAAGTTTTTAGCGTCTCGACAGGCCAAGATTGATGGAGCTCTTAAGATTCAAGTAGCGCACTAATCTGAGCAAGGCCTCATAATGTTAGTCTGTCTGTGGGTCGAAGTAAAGGTGACAAGCTCTCTCAATCCATCACCCCTCAACAGTTTATTTTTTCCTTTTTCCAAGTATATACATTTTTGATTAATGTAGCTCTTGTTTTATTGGCAAGTATTGCTTGATTACTTTGCGGCATAATTGCCTGTAAAGTGGCAGTTTTTAGTAACACCAGTGTAACTGTTGGCTGTAGAGTGAAGGGTCTCATTCAATGTGAATCTTGGTGAGCAAATAATGACATTATCTTAATTCTAAAGCTCAGACTATGGAAAGAATTAATACTTTTATGTAGTAAATCTAATCTCACAAAAAAAAATGTTTAGGCCTCAATCAGAGTTGGTGTTGTTTCACTCTCTACCTTCCTATTTTTTTCTCAAACAATCTGCAAGCCCCACTCTCAATAGGTGAACGGATCAATTACCGTCTTTTTCGGTCTATAGCTTGCACCCGAGTATAGGTCGCATTGTCCAATTATTGCCAAAGAATTGGAAAAATCCATATATAGGTCGCACCTGAATATAGGTCGCACCTACGTCAAAATGTGGACCGTGTTTAGCTCTGCTGCAAATGTCTGCCACAGGAGCGCACAGCAAGGCTTTTAAGAAGATTAACACTTAAAAACAATTAATTGTTTGATAAAAAATTATAGCAAATATGTGTCTGAGCTGAACTTTTCTTTAATAAATGAATAATTTTAGCAGGATAAACACCTAAAAAATATATTTGTTAGCTGACATTATTGTAAGAGTGTGTCTCAGTTTAATTTTTGTTAATAAATGATTACAAATCAGCTTATTTTATAAAAAGCCATATATAGGTCGCACCTGACTACAGTATAGGTCGCAGGCCATGAAAAAATGATAAAAAGCTGCGACCTATAATCCGGAAAATACGGCATTCTTCTTCTTTCCTGGCTTAATTGGTTGCAGGTTGATAAAAGTCCATAAGATGAGATCTGTTTTGAACAGAGCGCTTCACAGTCAAAGATTCCTGTCAATGGGAGTTTCTCTTCCACTGACCCCACCCCCATCACTTCTCATTCCCACTGGCAAAGACTTTGTTTTTATTACCACTACAATTAGTGACAGAATGAGTGATTTGCTGGGTCTTTCAAGGGAAGTTGAGTCTCATTGTCTCCAATTGAGTGTTGGTTTATTCTGAGTTTATTGTTGTGAATTAGGGCTCTTGTTCTTGGGAGCGCAGAATAACTTTTCCCATTCTGCTTACCTTCATTAGCATTAAAATAGACCTGAGTGGTTTACTCTGTTTTACTTGAGAAATAAGCTGTAATTTGCATTTTGGGTTCTCTTCAGTAGCTGTGTTTCCATCCATTTTCATTTCGATTTTTGAGCTAATTTTTGAAATCTCGCAAATATGTAAATACAAATTAATGCGAAGCAGAAGTGTTTCCATCTGCTGGCTTGAAGCGCATCTACCAAGCCACGCACAGCGTCATTACGTCAGACGTCAGCGTCATTACGTCAGACGTCGGCACTGCGCATGTCTACAGTAAACAGGAAGTAGCAGTTGAAAACAGAACCTGGCCACACATCTCGTCAAAAAGGAGAGAATATTTCAGGTACGTGTTGCTATCGGTCGAGTTGTATTTATTCTGTCATACAAACTAGTTTTAGCGATGTTACATGTTGTCCGGAGCGGAAACAGCTGATCAGTCACGTGACGTGAATGTTCGCTTCGGCAGCACGAGTCGGCAAATGTGTTTCCATCTGTCGCTGTGCGCATCTGCTCATTTTCGAACATCCCAAAAACCACCTCAAGCGAGCGTATAAACTTTTTGGCGAACTTGAGAAAGTAAATACGGATTTTGCCGTTTCCATTAAGCTTTTCTGCTGCGATACTTCAAAATGCGCACCTAGAAACCTTGATGGAAACACGGCTTGTGTAAGGAGGAAAAATACCAATGCATGTTGCAACAATGCCATACCATACCAATTTATTTATAGAGCACTTAAAACAGCAACGAGGTCAACCAAAGTGCTGTACAATAGAAACAAACAAGCACAGCAGACAGGAAAACATAAAATAAATATATATATACAAATAGCAACAGAAACTAACTAAAATGGCCAACAATGTACAGTATAGTACAGAGAGGATCAAAACAAATCACAAATGCAATAAAAAGTAAGAAACAAAACTACTAAAAACATGAATGCAAATGTCTCAAAGTACAACATTATGAGAGATAAACTTGTAACATGATTGTTTTATACTTGCTAAAGTCTATTTCTAGTGACTTGTAGACTTTCAGCGACTCTCCGGTGAATGAACTCGGAGATTCGATCAGATTCTCTCAAATATCAGTTTGATCAATGTTTGTCTTGGTCTTCCCTCCACTTCTCAGCTGGAACGGATCGAGTAGCGAGTTTTGCCCAAAATTATAAAATAGTTTCACCACTGTCTGGCTGATTTAAATTAAAATCTATTCTTTACCATCTCGTTCTTTCTGCCAGCCAGCATACAGCACATGTGCGAAAATGAACGCTTCTCTTTGCAAACTTGATCTTCTCCAAGTGTAATTTGATCTGTTTTTGTGAGGAATTGTCTTTTTAATACAATATTTAATGTTTTAATGGATGTCTGAAAACCACAAGACTAACCGGTGACCTCTCCCTGCTGGTTATCTTGGGGTCGTGACATGTGGAGGTGGACACAGCTGGTGTTCAATTGGATGAAGGAGATGATGACGTGGCAGTGGAGGAAGCCAGAATCCCTGCTGTCCACCTGTCTTCTTTAAATTTCATCCTGGTACCAGAGAGCTCCAGCTGAGCGTCTCCATGGTAACCAAAGAGTTCCCAACTGATTGGCCAAGCAGTTTAATTAGCACACGGGGCAACTTCACCGAGACATTAGCATATAAAGCGGTGAGCTGAGGACACAGAGGTGAGATCATCTTGTGGCATCCCCTGTGTTCCTGGCCCTTCATGATGACCACTGGGCAAGTTTAACAGGGTCCCTGAACACATACAAGATTCTTGTTCTGTCACTCATTTGTCTGCTACCTGCAGGCTACAATGTAGAGCAAGGGAATATGGAGCACCATCTAGGAAGTGATTGACGAGTTGTCAGGCCGTTTTCCAGGGTAGAAGGAGGGCATGTTGTCCAGTTCCAGCAGCATCGTTAGCATCATCTTCGCCCTTCGCCCTCTGTATGATGATTACTGTATCTTAATGCCTATTTTTCTTCACTTTTTCCTCATTATCCATGTTCTCCTACACCATTTCCACTTGTGGGCCTACTGTGACCAATACAGAGCTGCTGCCCTCATGTAAACCGACACCTGGTTTACAGTTTAACTACTGTAACTTGGGGTGAAAGGTCAAACAGTTTGGCAAGGCGCAGATCAATTTGTGCCATCAGTTTTAATGAGACAGGACACCATTAAAAGCTTGTTTCACGGTCCTATTGAATTTACCATTAGCTCAATAGAGAATGAGCCCTCATTGATTCCTCACAAATGGCAAACATGAGCGTCATCGACAATTCCTGATACTGTCAGTGATGTTTCTCTGATATAATACAGAGGGAAATAACCGAGACTAGGATGGAAGAGGCAAAAATATGTTTGGTGGGGCAAAAACAAGTCAGATACTTCTGTTTAAAAAAAAAAAAAGATGTACCCGTAAAAATCGGGGTATAACACACAGTTTTTTACTAATTTGAATGTCCTGCGTGTTATACGTCGAAGCGTGTTATTTATGGATTTTTCCCCATATTTTTAGACCCATTTTTGTCTCTGATGTTGCCGTTTTTCGTTTTGGGCAAAAAATGGTGCAGTACCACTTTTGTCCGCTAGGGAGCCATTTCCAGACCGTTTCTAGCTCATGTGTCCGAAAAAAGCCTCCTCTGGTTGGACTGACTCTGTCGCTGCCCACCTCCTGCTTTGGATGTAGCTGCTGTTAGCTGTGTTGTTAGCTGTTTTTTTTTTAGCAAGATAACTCATTAACCACACCGCGGATTTTCTTGAAACTTACAGAGCGTAATTATTTGGTGGTCATTTACAAATTGTTAGCTGTAAGAGACATTTGAGATAAAATTCATCCATCCATCCATCCATTTTCTTCCGCTTATCCGGGGTCGGGTCGCGGGGGTAGCAGCCTAAGTAGGGAGGCCCAGACTTCCCTCTCCCCAGCCACTTGGAGCAGCTCCTCTGGGGGAATCCCAAGGCGTTCCCAGGCCAGCCGAGAAACATAGTCCCTCCAGCGTGTCCTGGGTCTTCCTCTGGGTCTCCTCCCGGTGGGACATGCCCGGAACACCTCACCAGGGAGGCGTCCAGGAGGCATCCTAACCAGATGCCCGAGCCACCTCAACTGGCTCCTCTCGATGTGGAGAAGCAGCGGCTCTACTCCGAGTCCCTCCCGGATGACTGAGCTTCTCACCCTATCTCTTTTTTTTTTTTCCATTTATAGATGGCCTCCCTTCACACCTTATAGCCATCCTCTCACTCCAATATGTATTTTTTTTTAATAGAGAGAAAGAAAGAAAAGAGAAAGTGAGACAACAAAACAACAATTATCCACAAAAAGAGCACAAGGCAAACACACCAAACCTCCGTCCACAATCCTGCAAAGCACATGACAGAACACAGCAACGAAACATACAAGCATAAAGACTGATAATATTCATGACCTTGCATTAGATTTCTATATATAAACATACCCATACCTACAAATATATATACAGTATACATACATATATATTTATATTCATTTATATACCCATCTACATATATCTACATATACATCCCTGCATCCATTTGTGTGTGGTTGTGAGCATGCATAAGTGAATAAGGTTCCTCCAATAGAACATTTAGTAGCGATTGTGAAGCATCAGAGATCCGTCCCCCCAAAGCCCGAGACAGACGAAAGGGCGATCAAAGCCCAAGACCCCAGGAAGGACCCCGAGCCCAGAGTCCCCAGGACCACCCGAACAGGACGAGCCACTCGTCCACTCCCCAGATCCGACCAAGGGGAAGAACCGGACGAACCCCACCAGGGACCACACACAATGACCCCCCGGGGTCAACAGCGACAAATACACAGGCCCCCGCCGGAGCCCGCTGCACCGATGTAGCCCCAGGGCCGGTCACCGATGCTCGGGCACCGGGGACGCCCATCCCTCAGGTCCAGACCCGACAGGACCAGAGGACCCGAGCCCCACCAGGCAGCCACCAGGCCGAGCCGACAAACGCCCAAGCGCCCAGCCCCAGATAGTGAGGGCCCCAAGCACGCCCGCAGGCAGAGGAACACCCACCAGGGGGCCACGTGGCAGGAGCGCGACACTAGGTAGCCTCAGAAGTATCAGAGAGGGGGCAGTCCAAGTCCCAGCCTGACACTTAAACATTCATACACAGCATATCTGTCAAGTCTCCCGTTTTGGCCGGGAAACTACCGTATTTTACCCCTCTTTCCCGTCGTGATCCCGAATTATTATTTTCCCGGAAATCTCCCGTATTATAATATTATTAAAAAAAAAAAAAAAACATTCCGGTGCCTCTGTCACTAGTCTCGCGAGAACTGCCACCTGCAGTCGCCTCGGTGGCAGTTCTCGCGATGTTAGGGCTGGTGGCGCGAGAACAAACCCGGAAAAACACAGATGGATGTAACGAGAAGTAACGAGAGAGGACGCGTCCCTGCCAAAAAAGTTAAGACTTCGTGTAAATATGTTGAAAAATGGGACAGCGAATTTACTTTCCTAAAGTTTATTACGCGTTTTTTAAGATTTGTAACTGCGACTTTAGTGTCTCTCTCTCATGGGGGAAGGAACGATGACCGTGTCGTGGAATTTTTACCAAACAGTGAGATGAGTTGAATGCAAAATGAAGGAAAAGATCGATCTTTTACTATTTTATTCGAAGGCAATTAAAAACATGCGTTCGAAGTCTCTTGCTTTATGCAAAGAGCCTCGATCAGAAGGCACAGAACAATTTATACAGTCAAACAAGCCTACATGGTCACTAATCTTAGAACTCTGGACTTTTAAGATAGGTTTCTTCTGGTGTCAGCTGCCATGTTGCACAAGTGGGTCTTTTCCTCTTCGTAGAGACAAGTGGACATGATGTAATACATTCAAACGTACGTTTAGAAGACGTTTTAACAGATAAGAAGACAGTGACCATTGTTCTAAATATGCAAGTCATGAGTAGTTACGTCTGCCAAAGCTTTATGTGTTTTATTTCCCCAACACTCCTCCCTTTGATTCTAAAATCATGCATTTTAAAGCATTTAAAGTAGAGAAATAAAACTTTTCAAAATAACATTTGCCAAATTATAAGCATACTTTGTATTCTGACTGTAACTGTTGCTGTCAACCAGGATGTTGACCATGGCTCAGCAGGCGACTGGGAAACAATGATTTCTTTGACCTGTTACTCAACAGGTGACCGGAACTTGATTCCCTCCTCTGCAGGTGTTTTGGATTGCCCCTCGGTGGGTGGAATTGCAGTGAAGTGTTTGCAGTGGCTTGAGTGGATCCAAGTGGCTTTTTCAGCAAAATTCACTGCTGTGTGGGTCACGAGCAGAATGGGCCCAACCAGCGTTTGGACTTGCAATGTTTTCTCCTCAGCTCCTTCACAAGAACCCAATCCCCAGAGTTCAGCTCGTGCAGTGGTTGTGTGGCTGGGCTTGGCAGTGCCGCCTTCACCGTTTGGTGGTTCTGTAACAACAGTTTAGAGAGATTTAGACAAAAATCAATTATTTCATGTTCCATTAAATGTGTTGGAAGAGATGACTTGGTTTGTGTTTCAGCTCCTGTTTGTGCTGGCCTCCCAAACAAAATTTCAAAAGGACTCAAATTACACTAATTCAAAGGTAATGCCTTGATCCATGGGAGGCCAGTCAGAATCAACAGCACAAGAATGTGCTGCACATTTAATTTACTGCAAACTGTTTTGGTAGTAGAATGGCTTTAAGCAAAGCGTCAACTTGTGGTGCATTGAGTATCAGCTTACCGTCAGATTTGAGAAACTTCATGTGTTTCCAAAGGGAAGCAAAATCAGTAACTATGGGAAACGCATACCTGGAATCTGTGAAAACAATGGCTGTTTTCACATATGCCAGTTTACACGTCAGAGCAACAAGTTCAGCAGTTTTGTGCTGAAAAATGAGACAACAGTGGGTCAGAGAGTAGTGTGTCATGGTCAGAACAAACTGCAAAACCTACACAGTTCATACCAACAGCAGATCTGTGAGAGGATCCATCCACGTACAGGATCATGTCAAGGTTCGTCAGAGGTATGTCTTTCAAGTCAGGCCTAGGCGTACAGTCTGTAGTACATCAGAACAGTCTGAACTGTGGTTCACAGTCGTCAGCAGTGGGCAGTAAAGTCACAGGGTTCAAAAGTCACGCAACGTCTTACTTGTCTAGAAGAATTGAAGTATACCTTAGCCACCTTGCTGCAGAAAGGTGTGAGGTCTTTTGTTCGAGCAGAAAAATGGAGACGGAGTGGGGTGCAAGACGGTTAATTGGGCGTACCCCACTATATCGCGGGATGGCAGCACAGCCTTTTCTGCAGCAGCAGCAACAGTGCAAAGGCAGCTAGGAACTTCCTGCAGCTACTGCGTCAAATTTGGAGGAATAATAGTCTATGGCACGCAATTGATCACCGTGACGCTGTAAAAGAACAGAAAACATGTAACCTCTCTTTTCATCCACAATTTCTACAAATTTTTTTTTTT
>JBBPBX010067484.1:7754-19392 GCA_038048925.1 Garcialebias charrua | reverse complement strand
AAAAAAAAAAAGTCTCGAAAAAGGCCTTGAGCTACAACATCAGTTTAAACAATCAGTGATGAAACAGTGCGCTGTAACTGCTGTTGAGGCTCACATGCAAAACAAAACACCCTCTGAGGTGTGCCCAGGTCAAAAGGTCGTATCCCAGACGCAAAAAAGCGAGAATAAACACCGTCGTCTCAAAGGTCCTCTGACCTCAGAAGAGGCAGAGAACATGCGTCGGTTGTTAAAAGAGTGGGATGATACTAGCGAGAATGAACACTATCGTCTCAAAGGCCTTCTGACCTCAGAAGTGGTGGAGAACACGCGTCGGTTGTTAAAAGAGTTGGATAATACTAGCAAGAATGAACAAGATTTTCAAACTGACATACACCGAAATGTTGGTACCAGTTGGAACAGTGACTCAAAATGGTTTAAAGGGAGCCCCGCCCCTAAAGCACCTCAGATTGAAAAATCTGAGACAAGCAACGAACCACAAAAGGTAGGTGTTCACTCTCTAAGAGACCCACAACGGTTCAGATCGAACCAGGTGGGTGAAAACCAAGGTCCATCGGTGGGTGGACTTCAAAAGAAATTGAAGGATGAGGACCTATACTCATGTAACTATGCGTCGTCCCAACAGCCACCCCCGAGCCTTGGAACTGCACCTCCCGCGCCTCGAACAGAACAGTTCGAGACAGGCAAAGAGTCACGAATGTCCCGGAATAATGGCCCAACACCTCTATGCTCGGAAGAGACAGAGGAAGTAAGTAGTTTGTCAGTAGATTTGAATGTTACTGTGCTTGACCAACCTGATACAATGAGTGGCGTTATCATTGATAATGACACTATCAACATTGACCAACCTGGAGCGATGTGTAGCACTGTCTTTCACAAAGACTCAGAGCACACAAATAACTCAGCGCACACTACTACCAACATTGCCATGGATGTTGACAGCAAACCAATTGCTGACACACAACAACATCCTGAAGGTCATGATGCTGACAGCCAACAAGATGCTGACAGTAAGCAAGATTACACAGACAGAGTCACACGTGAACAGAAACGTGGGCCAAGACCTGTGAGGTTTCTGTGTAACTTTATACAAAGGGGGGTGGCTAAGAAAGCTTACCTGCCTATCACACTGGAAGGTGTCCTTGAGCGTGAAGCCCTCCTGGATGGTAGTGCTGATATAACCATTATGTCGGCCAAGCTGTTCGAGGAGCTGAGGACCGCCGCTAACGGTGTTGACAGGCAAATACCCTTTGAGAAATGTGCTATTGAGCTACAGGGTCTCGCAGAGACGAGAACAACCCTAACAGCTATGGCTATGGTTCACATGCAGATTGGCGAAATGACACTACGCCACCCGGTGTACGTGTCTAAACTTGACTCATTCCCATTTTTGGTTGGCCAAGATTTTATAAACCGCTTCAACGCGATTATAGATTATGGTCGACGGAAAATGTGGAGCACAGTGAGAAAACCCCTGCCAATAAAAGTGCTTCCTAGTTGCGATACAGACTGCCTAACCGCAGGTACCGCAAAGGACACACGGGACACCTCATCCAAGGACAAGAGCCCGGTAAGTGAACCTTCAACTACAGGTGAGACAGAAGAGACCCAAAAGTTGGACCAAACTCTGGTCCAACAAGAGAACCTCCTCTGTGAGCTGACACATTCAGCACTCACTGACCACTGCCTACCACAGGTAGTGAAAGGTGTTGAGATCCAAGGATCCCACACCGAAGACGCTGTACTGTCCTCTGGGACAGGTAATTCGGCAATCAACCAAGCTTTCAATGAAACCTTGGTTCAAGGGCATCTGAGTCCAGAAAATGACAGTCAACCAAACGCTGACAGTCACTTGGACATCATTGTTGCAGACTACGAGGACCCCTCTTCAGACAAGAAGGGGGCAAACTCACATTACCTACCACAGGTAGAGAAAGGTGTGGAGATCCAAGGACCCCACACCGAGGTCGCTGTACTGTCTCCTGGGACAGGTAAATCGGCTATCAGCCAAGCTTTTGATGAAACCTTGGTTCAGGAACATTTGTGTCTAGAACTAATCAGAAATGAAATAGTTTTTACAGACTCAAAGAGCCTCTCTTCAGTCGAGAGGTGGAAAGACATACACAACAATAGTGACCCGTCGCAGTCTGTACAATCAGACACACCTGCGACTGCGCCGACAGTTGTGACACACCTGAATTACACGGAAAGAGGTAAACGTAAGAAGATACGTTGGCCAAATCCTAAACGATTCCTGTGTACCGTCTTCTCTCAGCTGCGCGAACAGCTTAAACTAAACGGTGGCATCCTAACTTGTGCCCATGGACGGACGTCCTCACCTGTGCTCGTGGTCCCCCATGACCAAAGGGGGGTGATGTTAGGCCATGCCAAAGACAAAGATTTGAATGTACACCTCAGAAACACTTTTGCTTTCGCCCAGAAAAACCTGGAAAAATCCGCTGAAGGACGTAAGGCGTACTATGACCAGAAGGCCTCTCACAATGAACTCCAAGTGGGAGACAGAGTCTGGTACTATACGTTCGCCCCAGCAACCGGGAAAGGAGGGTCCGAGACCGGAACTCTCGCCCGCAAACTAATGCCCAGGTGGACTGGACCTCATCTGATAACAGACAAAGTGTCCTCAGTCGTCTACGAAATCAAAATCAGCAAAGGCCGCAAAGAGCCAATTGCTAAATGGGTACATCGAAATCAGATCAAACCTTACAAGGCGTTCAATGACTCCACAAAAGACAAAGATCTCACAAACTCACCGACTTCATGGGATAATAAGGTCGTCCAAACACAAGTTAGTAAATAAACTAATCAGGTTTAAACTACCGTATTTTCCACCCTATAAGTCGCATTGTCCAATTTGAACTTAGAAACGCTAAGCCTAAAACCCACAACAAAAAACTGACCTTAACAACCGTTTAAATCCACGAGATTTAATTTGACCTCAGTCATAAAGTTGAGACCTGTTTTTCTTGTGTGTTGCACTTTGGAATCTGACGACAAGAGTGTGTCGAAGCAGTGAAACGTTGTTTCCTTGTTGTTTAGTCATTACTGTTGTCATTAGTTGAGATATTGTTTGGTTCTGAACACTCCCAGCCAAAAAGGTTTTGTATTAACATTGGTTAATGAATGATATGGATTTAACTATGCCAACATGCAGTTCGTTTTGTTAAATCTCAATCGTCGAAGAGTCAATGTAGTTTAAAGCTACTCAAGGTACCATAAACTACATTGACCTCACAATTTCTAAATTGAACCGATTCGATCGTTTCTATTCTAGATTGTCTATTCATTTTGATGAGTCTCGCCATAGACTTCAAAATTTATTAGGAATACCAAATCCTACGTCGTGCGTCTAAAAGACAACAGACATTTAGATCAAACTATATTACATTTTATTTTAGTTCAACCTAAACTAAGTAATGAATGGAGGAATAGTTTGGAATTAGAGGCCTTCGTTACAGAAGCCCTCCAAAATTTTATAGGTACAAATCCCTATATCTAATTTTACAGAATTGATCCACCCCTTAATTGGTAATTGTAGCTGATCTAAACCATGATAGCTTACATACCAGGTGCATATAGGTAAGGCTTAATGTAAAATCCCAATCATAAGCCCACCTTAAAAAACCACATAATTGCATGACACATAGAACCAGAGTGGCACTGACTGGAAACCAACCAGCCAACAACCTTCGATGTGGGGACCTGCAGCTCCAACGCTTGGTCTTCAACCTTCATCCAAGGGTCGCCTCCTCTGCGTCAATCGAGGGATCCCCTCTACATGCTGATTATGAAAACAATTGTTGCTGATCAATCAACAAAACTAATCGTTGTGGAATTACTGCTGTGGAATTACCGCTGTGGATTATAAGACTTTGTTTTCCAAAGGATCACAGACTTTGTTTTCCAAGAGTTAACAGACTTTGTTTTCCAAAGGATTAAAAGCTTTTCGCAATGGGATTACCTCCGAACAGTATGGAATTTCCAAAAACTTTATGGGATTATAATTTTTGATTTTTCTTTTCCACTTGCTGGATTACTTCAAGATCAAAGACAGTTCAAGGTTTCCTTTCGTGTTGGACCCCATCCCCAAGGACTGGCGATGGCTTCCAAAAGGGGGGAGATGTAGTGGACCTACCCAGGGTCAAACTAAGGTTTTTGAACTGTTCCAGAGATGACCTTTACTGACCTCTCAGTAAAGCAAGACATTTACTACAAGATCATTCATTTAGCTGTAATCTGATAAATATAGTCACCAAAAGAGACTATTTCTATCTTTGATTTTAGGCTGATGTGATCAAAAGAATAACTTTTGTCATTTTCATGATGTGTGCTTTTAAGCTGTGTTATTCTGTAAGAGTATTACTGTGTTCACTGCTGTGTTAAAGGTGAAGTCTCGGGTCACAGAGACCGGACGGTTTTGTTTAGAAAGTCAGAAGACAGTAATCCGTTGTTTTTCATGAAAGGGCTCCAGCTTGCTGTGTCTTTTCCTAAACAAATCTCTCTCTGCTGCTGGCTGTAACCTTGGGTCTGATAAGGCAAGTGAACTCCTCTCTAAGTCTCTTTTTAAGTTCTAAGCTGTTGCTGGAACGTTTAGAGTCTGCAAGAGTTTGGAAGGAACGTGAATGCTTCAGAGTTTGCTGGGAGCTTCGAAAGAGATGTGAACCTTCCCAAAGGGCTGTGGTACGCTTGGTCAAGAGCTAACGACCTTCGTCATCCAGCTGGGACTGATAACTTGCTGTTATGAGTCCACTTCGAATGAGCGCAAGCTCAAACTTTGTTATTCCTTCCTGGAATAATTTATCTTGAGCCAAAAACCACGATTGCCACGACTTCTGCCGACGAAAGCGAGTATCACCGACACCGACAAGGTAAACACGTCTGGAGTCCAGCTTGGACTTGCGGGACCGACGACTCGTCAGTCCAAAGCTGACCACAGCTCTTTGCCAGAACCAAGGCGGACGTCTTAAGGTAAAGGAGCCGCTGTTTGCTTGCTGGAGGTGTGATGATATCTTAGCTGGACGCGTACGGAAGAGTGTCATCTGGTTTCATAAATGCAAGATAAACTTCCTCTCTTAACCTCCCAATTCTTCTCCATCTTTCCTCCTATCCTTTTCCCTCAATTCTAAGCTGGAAACTATTTTAAGTTTAAAGAGCCCTCAGACTAAATATGTTTAACATCTAGTATTTATGTCTGTTGTTGTAATTTAAGTGTGCTGACGTATTAATTTGAAAGAAAGTGAAATCCTGTCAATCAAGTGTAATGGTGTTAATTTAGTTGATTCATTTTAAATAAATGATAGTGTCTCTTTGACATATCAAGCTAAGTTAACGTGTCCATTGTCACTCTATGGCTTTGTTTATTTATCCATCATAAAGATCACAGAAATATTGGGTAAACTGAAAAAGAAAAGAATCCGTGAAATTACT
The DNA here is from genome assembly GCA_038048925.1 of Garcialebias charrua. NCBI lineage: Eukaryota > Metazoa > Chordata > Actinopteri > Cyprinodontiformes > Rivulidae > Garcialebias > Garcialebias charrua. The sequence goes on along the minus strand of JBBPBX010067484.1, from coordinate 13,950 downwards.
ATTCAATCTGAATAAGTAAGTTAATTAAGGATAAAGAGGTCAGCTTAATACTGACCCCTGTTAAAATCCTTTAGTTACATCTGGGTGGCACTATATGTGTTTAAAGACACAATATATGGTCTCCCTCATGTTTCTTACATAAGTCAGAAATGCAAATAGACATTAGATAAAGGGCTTTCATGATTCAAAACGTACCTGCAGCCAGCCTGCTTGTCAGTGCACGGCTCATTTTCCAGAATTTTTTTTTTAAAATAAATAAATAAACGACCGGCAAAGCTGGGCACCGCTAATTAAAAAATTAGTTCCACAATTTCTAAAACGCTTATTAATTTTTTTAGGTCCACAATTTCAAAAGCACAAATGTCTTATGAAAATTAGGGGAAGCTAATCTAATCCGCTATTTATATATTTATATATTATATATATATAAATGATCCTAAAAGGATGAAATTACAAAAATCAAAGGATTTATTTAATACTTTACGTACATATATTCTATTCGGCCACGAAATTAACAAAAAATAGAATGAACTTTTAATCCCTAAACCACTTTTAAATCTCAAATACACGGGTGTGTCGCCACCGCATTTATACATAAAAGTAACCCAAATACATAAAACTAATGAGTCACCGTCGAATGGTCGACACAAAACACACAATAAAATCATCCGGCCACGTTAATTTGGCTTGAAACAGCGGGGTTCTCTACGGATTTATCCATTAGTAACCCAGCACAACCAGCTGGACAGAGTTGTTAGCGTCTATAGGTAGTCAACAGATTTAATGAAAAGTAACTAAAATACATAAAAATAACGACTCACCGTCGCGTGGTCGACACAAAACCCTCAATAAAATCATCCGGCCACGTTAATTTGGCTTGAAACAGCGGGGTTCTCTACGGATTTATGAAGACACCGAGCGCAGCCAGCTAGCCACAGAAGCCCCTGAGTTCAACTCTGACCCGGAAGATGTCAAGATGGAATAGTCCATTTTTAGTAGGGGGATAAAGAAATCGACCGTTTTTTTATTGCGTATTTAATGATCGTTTTCATCGTAACTATAATTATTTTTATGTTAAATGTACATTAACAAGCAGGATCAATGTTAGGAATGTAGGTGACTGGCCGGGGCGCGGCGGGGCCGGGGCCCCATGCTGATGGGATCCCCAGGCAACGGCATCATTTACCTACATGGTAGATCCGAGTCTGTTCTCCGCTCTGCCCCCCCTCCCCCCTCCAACCCTTCCTCCTCTCTGCTCTTTATGGTGGGGAAAAAGGTAAAACAAGCAGCATAAGAGCTTGTAAATAAGTTTATTGGTTTTTACTGATAGATAATTAGTTATTAGCGGTACTGCATTTTAAATAAAAATAGCACAAATCCGCTTATGAATTATAAAAGTTAGTCAATCCACAAAAACGCTGACAAAAAGTTTAGGTCCACTGTAAGCGGATTAGCGCTTTAGCGCTCCCTAGCGGTCTGGCGCCCAGCTTTGACGACCGGAAACACGCTGTCGATCTACAGCGATCTCAGTAGACGAGTCAAGGCCTCCGTTCGGCGAAAACTGCGCCCTGAAGACTCCAATAGTTTTGTACAGATGGGACATAACTGCGCATGCGCTAGCGCTAGTTATAATTAGAGTCAATGGAAAAGCTGGCCGGCGGCGCCCAGCAGAGAACCGGAAGTACTTCACAATCAGAAAGCGCTTTTTGAAACAAACAACTCATCATTACTCATAAAATATTTATTCTACACAACTAAAAACATGATATATGCATACATTTCGAAATATTTTTATTTTATTATTTCATTTTTATTAAAAAAAATTAAATCTTCAAATGGTGAAGAGCTGCAGGTTCCAGGAGGGGGGGCGCCCCTAGCGCCCTCTAGTGGCTGCCACCGCTGCTAACCACTCAGCCACAGCCGCCCCTGGAACTCTGACACAACAATTTCCTGCAGGATCCATAAAGTTCCATCTTTTCTTGCACGGCTGAAGATGTGTTCACATGGAGAAGATTCCCTGAAGACGTGAGATCTGGTCTGGATCTAAACTGATCTAAAATCAGACTGACTGGTGCTGAATAATCTCATGAATCCCTCAGACCTCTCAGCACATCTTGAACAGCATCTAATACAATGTTTTCCAAAATTGGATAAACACAGAAAAGGAAAACCAGAAAACATTCCCCCGATTGTCTGGACTGACAACATCCGAATGGGCTGAAACATTTGCACTTTTATTACTATTTGTTTTAATCGTATGCATTTCTAATAATACAAACAAAAAATTCATTCAAGTTGTTCAGCTGTTGCCTGCAGAATAAATCACAGATCATTTGTTGCTGAGTGGATCCCTGGCTGCTGCACTGGTCTTTGAAAGAAGATGATCTGAGATCTTTTTAGACCTGACCTTGGATATAAAGTTTATTGATGCATAAAACACTAAGAGACTTTAAACCTGAACAAACTTGAGCAAACTAACCTGCAGCACTCAGTCTGTTGAATGTCTTCAGTGCAGACAAAGACAAGTCATGAAAATGATATTAATAGTTTTATGTTAACAAAGTTATTGATTAGCTAACATGTTTAGTTTTAGGTGCACTTGGGTAATTGGACGGGTCAGAACTCCATCAATATTTTCACAAACTGCTGAACCAGTGCTCATCTTTACTCTGAGAGCCTCTAAACTTTTATTCTCAGCAAGACGATTCCAGTTTACCAGATCATTTGAAAAATACTCCTCCAGATGTTTGTTTGTACTATTTCCTTAAATTCACATGATTTTTTTTACCATTAAATTTAAAGTAACCTTATTTTTTATATTTAGAATTATATAGATACATTGCAACAAAATATTGAAAATACAAAATAAAATAAAACTTTTACATCCATAATTTTTCATAAAACATAAACTTTCACTGCTGTACAAACACAGCACATTACAATAAATTTACAGACGTTCTACATTAAAATATGTTTGAGAATGAGTCTGGACAGTTTTGGAAGTCCAAACTGATCATAAGGTTTTTGACTTGGATAAATTAGAAGTTTCATAACAAATATTGTGCAAGGAGACTTTAAGTTTGCTGGCACAAACAGGTTGGATGCTCAAATAAATCACATTTTTTAACTCCATGACACAAATATTGTATGGGTTTGTTGCCAAATATAAAAAATAAAAAAAGACACTTCTGAAATTTTACTAAAGACAAAGTTTATTTAAACAAAATACTTCTTTGTGGTAAGATAGACATAGGAAATATAATTTACATATTTCTGGTGTAAAATATTTACAGAAACCTTTCTGCTCTCATCCTGAGCTCTGAAGGTTAAAGTGCAGACTGAGTGAAAACACGTCTCTGGTGTAAAACCAGCTCAGATCAGTTCGTCATCCATTGTAACGGTATTTGAAACATGCTAGATACGTTATCAGTCCATTCTATGGGCGCTATCAACCGTTATCATCCCCATAGAGTGTGGGAGAAACTGTTCGATTCTATGGTTGATAACATCCGAAGCGGGTGGTTCGTGCTGGCTGTAATAACCCGGGACAAACTCAGATGAGTTGGTGCTGGCTGTAATAACCCGGGACAAACTCAGATGAGTTGGTGCTGGCTGTAATAACCCGGGACAAACTCAGATGAGTTGGTGCTGGCTGTAATAACCCGGGACAAACTCAGATGAGTTGGTGCTGGCTGTAATAACCCGGGACAAACTCAGATGAGTTGGTGCTGGCTGTAATAACCCGGGACAAGCTCAGATGAGTTGGTGCTGGCTGTAATAACCCGGGACAAACTCAGATGAGTTGGTGCTGGCTGTAATAACCCGGGACAAACTCAGATGAGTTGGTGCTGGCTGTAATAACCCGGGACAAACTCAGATGAGTTGGTGCTGGCTGTAATAACCCGGGACAAACTCAGATGAGTTGGTGCTGGCTGTAATAACCCGGGACAAACTCAGATGAGTTGGTGCTGGCTGTAATAACCCGGGACAAACTCAGATGAGTTGGTGCTGGCTGTAATAACCCGGGACAAACTCAGATGAGTTGGTGCTGGCTGTAATAACCCGGGACAAACTCAGATGAGTTGGTGCTGGCTGTAATAACCCGGGACAAAGAGTCCGGCTCGTGCAGCCCAGTCCGCCCACAGGTTCCCGGGGGGGTGTTTCTTCTCTGAGGTGGCGGTTTCTGCCAGAGACCAGATCTTGGGTTTCTGACTGACTTTGCTCTCCAAAGCTGAAGGAGCACCATGAGAATCTTTCTCCTCCTGCACCTCCTGGTCCTCCTGCACCTCCTGCACCTCCTGGTCCGCGCTCTGCTCTGGAGTCTCCAAACGCGCCTGAGCGCGCACGCAGCTCTCCTGAGGTTCGTCTCCATCATCTGCGGGACACTTGTCTTCATCACTGTCTCCCTCCTGCTCCTCATCCTCCTCGTCAGACTTGGCCCTGGACCCCCAGCTGAGCCGGTTCTCCTTCTTGAGGCGGCGCCGCGCGTTGGCGAACCACGTGGACACCTGCGTCAGGCTCATCCTGGTGATGATGGCCAGCATGATCTTCTCGCCCTTGGTGGGGTACGGGTTCTTCAGGTGCTCGTTGAGCCAGGCCTTCAACGCGCACGTGCTCTCCCGGGTGGCCACCTTGGCCGCCCTGCCCACATCCTCGGCCGCGCACGAGCGGTATGGAGGACAGAGAAGTGTCCCGCGCGCCAGGAGCGCGTGCTGGTACGAGGAGGAGGCCTTCAGGTCCAAGCCCCCACTCTGGAAAACAGAAAGAAGTGAGAAGGAGCGCGTCAGGGACATGGACAGGATATGGACAGTCACATGACATGGACAGTCACAGGACATGAACAGGACAGGACATGGATAGGACATGGACAGTCACAGGACAGGACAGGGACAGTCACAGGACAGGACAGGGACAGTCACAGGACAGGACAGGGACAGTCACAGGACATGGATAGGGCATGGACAAGGATAGTCACAGGACATGACAGGACATGGACAGTCACAGGACATGGATAGGGCATGGACAAGGATAGTCACAGGACATGACAGGACATGACAGGACATGGACAGTCACAGGACATGGACGGGGTTCCTGAGGACTGTGGAACTGAAGGACTCACCATGACGTATCTGTGCTGCGGGTAGGGTATGAAGTTGTACCCCTGCAGACCTGAGTATGTGAGAGGAAGCGCAGCTGCCAGGGCTGCCAGGTGCCGAGCCTGCGGCTGCACAGCTGGGAGGGGGGGCAGCACAGCTGGGAGGGGGGGCAGCCCCGGGACCTGGTACCCTGCAGGCATCCCGCTCCTCTCCAAGAAGAAGTTCCCAAATCCACTTTGTGATGATGGCATGATGTCTCCTGCGTCCCTGAACTGCTTTGAACGTGAGTGAGTGGCTGCAAGCTCCATTTATACCCCCCAGCTGCCGGGTGAGGGAGGGAGGGGGAGGTCCCACTGGTGCTGACTGACAAGTACCTTGAAAAGACCTCCAGCTTTCACTGAGCAACAAATCCCTTCAAAAACGCTTAATGTGAACACGAGCAGGACCTTTGAAATGTTCTCACTCCTGAAACTTGAAGTGATGCGAGGCCAAGCTGGGACACATCAAGCTGTGGGACACATTTTTTATCAACATCAACAAAAGTAAATAGATAAATAAATAAAACTGTATTTCTCTCTTATGTTTGTCTGTTGATTGTTCAAGGAAACTCTACTGTTGCTGTTGTCATCATTCTTTGTTTGTAGCCAGGTCTCTCTTGTAAATGAGTCCTCGAGGCTCAATGAGATTAACCTGCCTAAATAAAGGTTGAATGAATGAGAACATGTATTCCTCCACCCTGTGACGTCACATCACTTCTCGTGTCTCGCGCTGATCCGCGTAAAGTAAAGAAAAAAGTGGTGAATGTGGTTAACAGGTTCCTGTGAGCCGGGGTGCCAGCTGTCACCTACATGAGCCTCACTGGTCCCGGATCAGTTCCTGCACACTCATCATCCAGATGTGCGTGACGCCCGGAACCATCGAGTGAGCATGAAACAGAACCGGAACAGAACCTGGTCACAGATCCTTTTTAAATAACGCGCGCGCGGGTGTCAGTTACATTAAACATTAAATGTAACATTTTGTTGTAGAGGTTTTTCTTTCTGCTTTATGGCACATTTCAATGAGTGAATTTAGACTTTGATATATATATATATATATAT
>JBBPBX010067481.1:0-19393 GCA_038048925.1 Garcialebias charrua | reverse complement strand
TTTTAGTGTATTTGCGATCGCTCCCAACGCGCAGCCAGCAAAAATTAAACGAGCAGACCGCCGGCGTAGGGACCGGCGGCAACGGGACCCTCTTCCGGCGGATGGAGCGGAGCTTCAACTGTACAGCCTCGCATCAGCGAGGACCTTCTCCATACGGATTAATTTACGGGAGACACTTGGTGAACTTTGTGTGTCTTGACTGGAACAGCGATAACTCCCAAAATCGCCGAGTGCAACGAGCGGAGCTGGCGAACACCGGAAGAGGAACAAGCTAACATTAGCATCGGATTCGGGTGGTCTCATGCTAAAAGGAGCAGCAAATTGCGGCGCGCTCAGACGGGTTTCGGTAAGTTATCTTAAGCTAGCACTAACAGTAAGTCAAATGAGTAATAAAAAAGAGCCAATTTTAAAACAACAACACATTACAGATACTGGCTGTTACAGAGGGCGTAAACAGATCTTTGAAGGGCGTGGAAATAAAATGAATTAATATTGTCAAGATAGCACACAGACATAACATAAAAATTTTAAAGACCTATATGTGGTCCCCTTTAAATGTCATAAGAAGTACTGGCATTATCAGACAGCTATCACATACATAAACCTCCAGTCCACACAGGCCAGACTGTTGCTTGGAGACAGAAGTTTCTCCTGTAAAGCAGAATAACTTTTTGCATTATCTCTCAAGCCAGTGTGGCATGGACCAAAATTCAGCAAAAAACTCAGCTATATGGATCTGTACCACACAAAGCACATGACAAAATCTGGCAAGAGACTGTCACGCAACTGACACTGCACTGTGTATGCTAGTTTTGTTAGAGTGTGTGTCCATTTTGCCAGATCGTAGTGTTGTTGCTCAAAATCCAATTCCCTCCCTGTGAAGCTCTGTATATGCAAACATTAAAAACACCAAAGTTTAAGTCAACTGCCTTAGGAAGATAGGGCAAAGAAAATGAAGAAAAAAAAAGAAAATTCAAAAGGAAACGAAAACATCATAGAAGATTAAAATACCCTGACAGAACCAAACAACTAAACAACAAGGTATTGGTAAGAACTCATACGATGTATTACGGGTAATAATTCTTATCCTGAGATATGTCACAAACACTTGTTTAGTAGTAATTTTTGGAAACAAATTAAAGTATTTTGTAGGTAAACTTTAACAAAACAAGGTGTAGGTAGTAGCTTAAAACGTATTTTGTTTTCCAAGTTTACCTCCTACTCGTCAGCCATAATTTAGATTCAGACATTTGAAAACATTTTCAAATGTTTAAATGTTCCTCTTCGTTGATTTAAGTAAGTGGTCTTTCCACTTCAGAGAACTCTTTCATATCATCTGTCATCTAGCCTGTCTAGACTTTTACTGTGCACTTTTAGTTTAGCTTTTCTGATTGAGTAAATTCCATGAACGCTGAGGGCAAGAGGTACACAAAATTTATTTTTCCTCTCATGGGAATACATTAGCAGTTGTCAGAAAGGGCAACCAGATCAAAAAAAGTGGTCAGCGGTGGTCAACATCTGGTTGCCCAGGAGTATAAGATAAATGTTACACCTGACCTTCTGCCTGAAATATTTTCACTAACCTTAACACAGATCAGAAGTTTACAGCCAAAAGGTCATGTTTTCTGACCCCTGCTCAAAATTGTCTTCATTTGGCAGATGGCTGGTATTTTTATACAAAACCGGCAGAAGATGGTGATTAAAAACATAATAAAGACCAGCAAAAAGAAGTAATAATAATAATAATAATGAATTCAATTTATAACGCACTTTTCATTAATGAAAATCTCAAAGTGCTACAAAGTGCAACAGAATTAAATGTCAATAAAACAAGTAATAAAACAAGTAAAATCAATAACAGTATCAACTAAGATCAAAAGTAGAATCATGAGGAGGTAGAGTATGCTCGGTTGAAAAGAAAGGTCTTCAAGCCGCTCTTAAAGTCAACCACAGACTGTGGGGCTCTCAGACAGTCAGGAAGAGAGTTCCACAGGCGGGGGGCAGCCACACTGAAAGCCCGGTCTCCCATGGTCCTTAATTTGGTTCTTGGAATGTGAAGGAGATTACTGTTCTGTGACCGCAGCGACCGGGTGGATGAGTATGGAATAAGAATATCCTTCAGATAATCTGGTGAAGCTCCATGTAAGCATTGATGTGTAATGAGAGCAGTTTTGTACTGAATTCTGTAGGCGACAGGAAGCCAATGAAGGTTATGGAGAATGGGCGTAATATGTTCAAATTTACGAACTCTCAACAAGATCCTTGCTGCACTGTTTTGAATATATTGAAGTTTCTGAAGGTTTTTGCCAGGGATTCCAATAAACAGGGAGTTGCAGTAGTCGAGCCTGGAGGAGACAAAAGCATGGACGAGCTTCTCAGCATCGGAAAAAGTTAGGGATGGGCGAAGTCTGGAGATGTTTCGAAGATGGAAGAAGCAAGTTTTAAACAAATGCTTAATGTGATTTTCAAATGTAAGATTGGAGTCCATTTTTATTCCAAGATTAGTAACAGAGGTGGAGAGGGGGATGTCTTGTCCAGAAAAGGAAAGTGTTGTTATAGGAGATGTTTGTACCTGGTGAGGGGTGCCAATCAGTATGGCCTCAGTCTTGGAGCAGTTTAATTGAAGAAAGTTCTGATTCATCCATGCCCTAATTGCCTCCAGGCAGGCAGAGAGGGCAGTGAGTGAAGATGGAGATGACAAGGTGGAAGATGAGGATGCTCCAGTCCTGATGTAAAGCTGTGTATTGTCGGCATAACAGTGAAAAGAAATGTTGAACTGATTAATAATTTGACCTAAAGGCAGCATGTAAAGGGAAAACAGCAGGGGCCCCAGAACCGACCCCTGAGGGACACCACAGGAGACACAGACTGTCTGGGACGTGGCGTTGCCAAGACTAACACATTCCAGCCTATTGGAGAGGAAAGATTTGAACCAGTCCAGGACGGTGTCGCAGAGACCGACCTCCACATGAAGACGGTGGAGGAGGATACTATGGTCCACAGTGTCGAAGGCTGCAGTGAGGTCAAGGAGGACAAGGATGGAGGGAGAGCCAGTGTCAGCAGCCAAGAGGACATCATTGGTAACTCTCAGCAATGCAGTCTCTGTACTGTGAGCTGCCCTGAATCCAGACTGGAACTTCTCATACAGGGAGTGTTGTTGTAGGTGGTCCTGCAGCTGAGCAGCAACAGCTTTTTCCAGCACTTTAGACAGAAAAGGGAGGTGTGAAATTGGGCGGTAATTAGAAAAAATGTCGGGATCCAAATTAGATTTTTTCAGAAGAGGCCTAATGATGGCAGTTTTTAGAGGCAGTGGAACATGACCAGATTGTAGAGACTGATTTATTATTTGAGTGATTAGTGGGCCTATTGCAGAGTGATTGGTTTTTATGAGAGACGAGGGGAAAGGATCCAGGGCGCAGGATGAAGGCTTCATTTTCTTGATGATGGCCTCCACCTCACTCTGAACAACTTCGTCAAAGCTGTTTAGGGTCCCAGAATGCAGACGGGTAGGAGGCACACTGAGAAAAGGGAGGTTGTGGAGCTGAGATCTGATACAGCAAGCCCTCGACCTACGTCACCCGTGACCTACGGCAACTCAGACTTACGATTTTATCATATTTAATAAAAATATGATAAAAAAAATATATATATATATATATATATTTTGTGTGTTTAAATGTTATTAATTTCATGTGTATAGCACTTTGTTGCAGCTGTAGTTGTGTAGTGGTTAGGGCGTTTGACTTGGGACCCGAAGGACGCGGGTTCGCGTCCCGGCCACTACACATCTTGGGGTGTCTATGAGTGCACACCTATTTCTCCAGCTCCCCGAGCGCCTTCTATGGCTGCTCACTGCACCGCCTGGTAGGTGGTTGGGTTAAATGCAGAGACGAATTTCGTCTGTGTATGGGAAACATACGCAGATGACAAGATTAGACAATTATTATTATTATTAAATGGCTTTATAAATAAAGTATAATTATTAATATTACGTTTTTATTACAATTTTATCGTATTTACGCAACTTCCGGTCATTTCCGGTCGCCATTTTACAATTGTCTACTGCGGTCAATGGAGCTCTAGACGCTCCTGTCAGCTGGCTCTAGGACGTGTGTCCGTTCAGGGTTGCCTCATATGGATAAATTTGCTGGAAACACTCTGTCAACCCTGTGGACGTCTCAGGCCCGGAGGAGCAGCCGCCGATCGCCCCGTGATCGCTCCAACAACGCCGCCCGACATGCTAACGACAGCAGCTAACAGAGCAGCTAACACAGGCGAAGACACCGAGCCGACATGCCGCGGAGGGGCCATCTGCGGCCGGGAGCTCGCCGCAAATGTCCGCCTGGCAGTCGGGGGACACCGAGCTAACGCGGAGATACAAAGCCGACAGCCTTTTTGAATGAACTGACATGCTAACCATTGCTGCTAATGGCGGGGCCTAACCGTAGCTAACGCCGAGCTTGTTTTGGATGGAGGAACATCGCGGAGAAACGGCTTTCAGTAAGTTTTTTTTTTCTGGCTCCAAATGTATGAAGTTAAGAAGCTAACAGTCCTTCTTTTAAACAGTTTTGACCACGTGTGTGCGTGTGGAGCGTAAGGAAGCTGGGGGAGCTCGGACGGGTGCGAGCTGATGCTAAAAGACGAAGGCAGGCTTTGACCAGCTCAAAGTAAGACATTATATTTTTTATTTATTGTACAGTACTGTATTCATTTACTGTACAGTTCTGTGCATGTTTATGGCCTAGTATGTCTGCTTGTTCAGTCTCATGCCATTAAATATGTGTGCAACGCTCCGTTAGCGGTATAGCCGCGACCTATGTCAGAAACGCGGACCTACGACAGGCAGGTGTTTTTGGTCCGCGAGGTACGACAACATCGACCTAAGTCACACTCGTAGGTCCCAATCCCTGATGTAACTCGAGGGCTTCCTGTAGTGTCAACTTTGGTTTTAGAAGTCAACATTAGTTTGCTATTAAAAATTAAACTAAAACTATATATATATATATATATAGCCTGGTTAAAACCAGACCCTTGTTCTGGCATTTCTCCCATAGACAACAATTTCTCCGGTCGATTTTTGACCGGACCAATCAGAGAACAGAAGGCGGAGTTTTGTTAGTTTAGCCTGGCGAGGTCCAGGCTATCAGATAAATAGCTCAGAAACCACTCGGTGGATATTTTTTCTACTACCAGTGTGTAATTATATGGCTCTAATTTACTGACTGTTGGCCTAGATCACTGGTTCTTAACCTGGGTTCGATCGAACCCCAGGGGTTTGATGAGCCGGTCTCAGGGGTTCGGTGGAGCCTCTGCCCCAGATGTAAAGACACACTTGTGTAAACACCGGTTTGACCGGTGTTGCAAGATAGAGTCCCACCCGCCCAAAGCACTCTCTACCCGCAAAAGTCAGAAGGAAAATCACGGTGAACCGCCCAATCTGGCAACATTGGTGCCGGCTGCAGATTCAGTGCTTATGCGAAAATATAACGCACGCATTAGTCAATGGCTGTTGTGTCGTAGTTGTACGTCGTGTGTTTACAAACAACGGTAAATATGTCGGGCAAAAAAAGAAAGTGGTTGGACGAATATGTCCAACATGGATTCACTTGTGTCACGGAACGGGATGGAAGTAAGTTGGCGTCCGATCTGCATGATATGCAATGCGAAGTTGAGCAACTCCAGTCTTGCAAAACTAAAGGAACACTTCATGAAGATGCATAGACGGGGAACACAAGAACACAACGCCTGCTGAATTCAAGGTGAAACGAGCCAGATATGATGTACCCAGTGGTGGGCAAATGAACGCTAGGTAGCGCTAAAGCGCTAATCCGCTTACAGTGGACCTAAACTTTTTGTCAGCGTTTTTGTGAATTGACTAACTTTTATAATTCATAAGCGGATTTGTGCTATTTTTATTTAAAATGCAGTACCGCTAATAACTAATTATCTATCAGTAAAAACCAATAAACTTATTTACAAGCTCTTATGCTGCTTGTTTTACCTTTTTCCCCACCGTAAACAGCAGAAAGGAGGAAGGGTGTGAGGGGAAGGGGGGCAGAGCTGAGAACAGACCATGTAGGTAAATGCCTGGGGGTCCCATTTCAGCAGTGGCCCCGGCCCCGCCTCGCCCCGTGCAGTCACCTACATAACTAACATTGATCCTGCTTGTTAATATACATTTAACATAAAAATAATTATAGTTACGATGAAAACGATCATTAAATACGCAATAAAAAAACGGTCGATTTCTTTATCCCCCTACTAAAAATGGACTATTCCATCTTTACATCTTCCGGGTCAGAGTTGAACTCAGGGGCTTCTGTGGCTAGCTGGCTGCGCTCGGTGTCTTCATAAATCCGTAGAGAACCCCGCTGTTTCAAGCCAAATTAACGTGGCCGGATGATTTTATTGAGGGTTTTGTGTCGACCACGCGACGGTGAGTCGTTATTTTTATGTATTTTAGTTACTTTTCATTAAATCTGTTGACTACCTATAGACGCTAACGCTGTGTCTGCCGGTAGTGCTGGGTTACTAATGGATAAATCCGTAGAGAACCCCGCTGTTTCAAGCCAAATTAACGCGGCCGGAGGAGTTTATTGAGGGTTTTGTGTCGACCATTTGACGGTGAGTCGTTATTTTTATGTATTTTAGTTACTTTTCATTAAATCTGTTGACTACCTATAGACGCTAACGCTGTGTCTGCCTGTTGGTTGTGCTGGGTTACTAATGGATAAATCCGTAGAGAACCCCGCTGTTTCAAGCCAAATTAACGTGGCCGGATGATTTTATTGTGCGTTTTGTGTCGACCATTCGACGGCGAGTCGTTAGTTTCATGTATTTGGGTTACTTTATGTATAAATGCGGTGGCGACACACCCGTGTATTTGAGATTTAAACGTGGTTTTAGGGATTAAAAGATCATTCTATTTTTTGTTAATTTCGTGGCCGAATAGAATATATGTACGTAAAGTATTAAATAAATCCTTTGATTTTTGTAATTTCATCCTTTTAGGATCATTTTTGTTACTTTTCAGTTGGCAGTGTAGTGCAAATATTGATAACGCTGCCGGCTATATATAAATATATATATATATAATATAGAAATATATAAATAGCGGATTAGATTAGCTTCCCCTAATTTTCATAAGACATTTGTGCTTTTGAAATTGTGGACCTAAAAAAATTAATAAGCGTTTTAGAAATTGTGGAACTAATTTTTTAATTAGCGGTGCCCAGCTTTGGATGTACCCCTCCTTTGTAATACAGTATATAGCTTATTTCTGCGTTTCAGCTTTTTCTGCTACTATTTAGCTGTGTCTATGCTAATTTTAGCTTTTTAAAGGTTCAGTATGCAGTTTCTGTAGAACTGCAGCACTTAGAAATATTTTCAACAGGCAAAGCATTCTGATCCCTCCCCCTCAGAGCCATATGTGGCTCTGCCCCCTTGTGGTCTGTTGAATTTCAAATTCAAGCTCTGTTTTTATTGGCTGATTCAAATTCAAGCTCTGTTTTTATTGGCTGGTTACAAACTCTGTTTTTATTGGCTGGAAAATGGCGGGTCACCTTTTCTTTTTAGAAATGCTTATTTACCACCTGGAGAAGCAAGGGGACAATATTTTTTTTAATTTTTTTTCAGAGATTACCTGGCTAACATCAGTCTGTCAGGAGGTAGTGACAGAGTGAAGAAATATGTTCATAAAAAAAGCTACATACTGAAGCTTTAAGCTAATTCCACATTTAATGCTCTTATTTAAAAAAATGTCAGCCTAATTCAGCAAAAATGTGCTCTCTCAACTTCATTCTGGTGATGCTTCTTTCTGCTATTTTAGCTACTTTTCAGCTCAATTTTTTTTTCTAATTTTAGATTTTCTTCAGATAATTTCCACATTTTTCTGCTCATTTCTACTTCTTTCAGCCTAATTGGGCAAATATATTCTTTTTGCTTTCTTCTGCTAATTTAAGCTTATTCTCTCTTTTCAGCAAATTTTTTTAGTACATTTTTTCTGGTTTAAATTAAATTAAATTTTTTGTGGTAATTTCTGACACCATCCATCCATCCATTTTCTTCCGCTTATCCGAGGTCGGGTCGCAGGGGTAGCAGCCTAATGGTACTTTCAAGACAGAACAGCGTTTCAACTTCCAAAAAGCTCGTCACGCACGCAAGTGGACGCACTTCGTGTCCAGACAAGAACGCCAGAACGCGAAACTGCTGCGGGGTGTGTGGGAGGAGCTTACCGGTACAGTATACCGAGTCCTCACTGCACTCCGCCAGGCGAGGAGCTTTTTATTTCTCTCTCTGTAGAGCAGACTTGACTGGTCGTGAAGGACTTGTCGCGAACACACAGCTACAATGAGTTTCTCTTCCATAGGCCATGACTCCGCAGGTTTTTTCTGTGTCCCACAAACAATATGTCACATAGTTGCGCAATCGTTTCCGCGTCACATAGGGACTCTCCCCCTCTCCCCCTGACCCCCTCTGTCAGCAGGTAGCGTCACTGAGTCGGAATCCGAGCGTGCATTCATTCAGACAAACCGTCACCACGGAGGAATAAAAGTGACCAAGAGTCATCGTTCTGATTTGTTCACCACAAGGGGGAATGAACTCCAAGTATTTTATTGTTTGACACGTCACCTTATATACACACATCCTCACGTGAACTTAATTACACACCGGAAGTACGTGTCCCTTCAAAATAAAACATGTCTTGACAAATGAAAGCATATTCGTTCCACTCAACACCCCTACTTGCGTTCATTTTGTCAAAATCCATCAAGTCAAAAACAAACAATAACAAACAGTATCAAACAAAACATTTACATTATTTACATTCTCCACTTTCTCAGCATCTTCATTGCAGCTCAAGTATTTTATCTACTAATTCTTCTTGTGACATTTTTACATAGTTTTATGTTCACAATGGATGCCAAGAAAATGTTTGAGTATGCCCCTATCTTACATTCTGAATCTTGCTTTGTATTTCTCTTGACCATCACCAGTATTTTCTTTACATATACCCATCAAACCCCTACTGCTTTCTTATCTTCTGACAATGTTACAGTATACATGTTTCGCTTATACAAAACACATTTTGGACGAACTTAATGAAAAATATATCTCAATATAAAAGGAGCACAAAAAGAAGGCAGCCAATTAATAAAGTTTATAATTAATGCATACATTCATTTCTAACTTGTTATCTGTAACTTGTTATCTGCACAATATTTACACTCCAAATATATATCCTTCACTGGCAAAGTCATTAGGGTAAAAATGTTATTTCCTTTTAGTGAGTATATTTCCCTGAAAAGTAAGGTGTTTGACCTGTCCGGTTGTTAAACGTCTATTCCTGTTTTACCTTTGATTTTCACGTATGTATGCATAACATTCTGTTCCAAATTTTTGTATTCTAGATAAGTTTGGTTTCTTCCCTGTTAGTAAAAATAAGGTATGTCATAACAGTAGTCTATGTTGGTTAATACGTGGTTTTCTTCTTTTGCACTGGTTACATATTCATTAAGGTATACATAGTTCCCATGTGACGTCACATCCGTCTTACTTCCGGGTGGACCCTCATTTCGAAAGGCAGAACAGGGGACAGCGCGGTCTAAATGGATGTTCATTTTTCACGTTGTTTTTTGTGTTAATTTCTAATTAATTGCAATGGTTACTTCGTGTTGTGTCAGTGGGTGTTCCAGTCGGGTAGACGTTTGGGCAACGCGCAGGTTTCACTTCATCAAAAAAAAAGTAAACGAAGGATTTATCTCATCGGAGAAGCTGGACTGCAGCTCCTCTCTCTGAGTCTGGCTCGGATCTGCTCTGGAAGACGTCGTCCTGTTGGCCGGTAAACAAAATATTCTACATAAATCATTTTGTGAAACTATGTCAGAACAATGTTAGAGTACAACTGTCTGTGTGTTAGAGCTGGGTTTTTTTTTTTTCATTATTTAGCAAACCGTCTTGCATGCTGTTAGCTTAGCATCTCGCTAACGCGACAATGGCCTCCTCACGGTCCACCAGGACCGGCGGGGAGACCGTCCCAGTTGGAGAAGGAGGACGGGAGCCAAGTCGTGCGGGCGACGCGTCGGTCCCATGGGACGTGCCCCCGCGGCCGCGACGGATCCACGCCGTCCGACCTGAGCTCCCGCGAGCCTCGCTCCAGATGCTAACAACATGCTAACTTCCAACACGGTAAGACTCAAAAGTGCTGGTTCTGGTCTGTGTTCAGCTTGGACTGTTTGTTGGCTGTGTGTTATTTTAGTTAAACCTTTTTTTAGCTGGTTAGATCTGATTGAGACAGTTTACACATCTTTTTTGGATTTAAAGCTGTGAAGCTCTGCGCTGTGAAGCCGGTGTGCGCTCGCTCCTTGTAATAATTAAATAATTAATGATATCGGAGTAACTACTTTGTGACAAGTTGTCTGATTCGTCTGCCATGATTTCTTTCTCAAACTCATTTAACTCCGACCACTGCCATTTTGCTATTGTTCCTTGGTGAAGCTGTGGTAGCTCGTGTTTTTGTCCGTATAATTTGCTCTGCTCGTCCGCCATCTTTGCCTTCTCTGCCTTCAAATGTGGTGCGAAAACCGGTTTGCGCAATACTGGGGGCGTGTCTGGGAACTATGTATTCTGGTCTTTTCTTATTCTAGAAGGATACCGTCTGTCTTCTGATTCGCCACTAGGTGGTGCCAGGTCGTTTAATTCTGGTTGATCTGAGCTTGTTTCCTGTGATTCTGAATCTAATTACATTCTCTCAGTTGGATGTCATCATTATCATCGTCATCATAAGACTCATTCTGTGTTTGACCATCATTATTTTAATCAAGAATTTAGCCAATCGGCATTTTTGCACCTTTGTGTTCTCTGGAAAATGAATCCAATATGCAGGACTGTTATTATAAATATCTTTTGTGCATTTTGCATCGTGTTTTCCTTGTTTCTTAACAGTTCTTTGTAACCTTTAGATATGAATTCTGTAACATTATCCGATCTTATACATATTTACCCATATGGTGCTGTATCAGCCAAAAAGAATTTCTTTATAATTATATATCTGAACAGTATCTCTCTTATTTTTAAGAAAATAAACAAACATTGCACCGGAAAAATCAGTGAATATTAAAGCGTATTTATGCCCATCAACTACATTTTGCAATTTTAAAATGTCACTATGGTTGCAGTGTCCCAATATCTCGTGCCATGTTTGTGAATCAAAATTGCACTCATCATACTCACATTCGGTTTTGAGGTAGTACAGTCTGTCATTATTAAATCTGTTGGGCCTGATGCTCCTTCATCCTAGACTGGTTTTGGGGTTGATGAGACCTCAGCTCCTCCTTTTCAGCCTTCATGGCCTCCGCTGAGTGCTTGGAGTGAAGCTCCTGAGCCTGTCTCTTGTAGGTGTCCACCAGTGACTCCAGTCGGTTCACCCGGTCAGAGGAGTGCTTGAAAATGTCCATCTCGTCTCTCAGAGCTTGAGCTTCCTGCAACAGGCTCGTCAGCTCCTCGTGCAGCATGAATCTCCTCATCATGCAGCACGGACTTCTTCATCATGCAGCACGGACTTCTTCATCATGCAGCACGGACATCATGCAACATGGATCACTTCATCATGCAACACTTTGTGTTTTCGTCCCCTACTGTCCATCAAAAGCACTTCTGTGTTTCCTGTCCTCTTTTAGCTTTCTGCAGCTGGTCCTTCAGTCTGTCGATTTCATACTTCAGTATTTCATACTTCAGCTCAGCCTCCTGCTCCATCCAGTGGCTGCTCTCGTCTCTACAATCCTCCAGCTGCTGCTGCTGAACGTCCATCAGCTGTGCTTGACTGGACATAGGATACATGCTGTTGTTTTATTTTTGAGTTCAGCAAACTGTTTCTGATTCGCTTTGAGTTATATGGACGGAAAACTATTTAAATGGATCTCAATGGATTTAAAATGTCTCTGGCGGTCCTTTTAATTCTCTTCATTCAATTAATTCTCTTCATCGGTGTCAGCCGGTTCATCCTCATGTCAGCCGGTTCATCCTCATCATCGGCCGGTTCATCCTCATCGTCGGCCGGTAAACAACTTCATCCTCATCAGCCGGTACATCCTCGTCATCGGCCGGTACACACTCATCATCGGCCGGTACTTCGTCGTCAGCCGGTACTTCCTCGTCATCGGCCGGTACACACTCATCATCGGCCGGTAAAACATCCACGTCATCAGCCGGTAAACACACTTCATCGTCATCAGCCGGTAAACACACTTCGGCCGGTAAACTTACTTCATCAGCCGGAAAACACATTCTTCGTCGTCGGCCGGTAAATACTTCCATCGTCGTCGGCCGGAAAACAAACTTCATCGTCATCGGCCGGAAAACAAACTTCATCGTCATCAGCCGGTAAACATACTTCATCGTCATCAGCCGGTAAACACACTTCATCGGCCGGTAAACACGTCGTCGGCCGGAAAACATCTCCCCAAGATGGTGTCCCAGAACTTTTCGTCTCTCACAGTCCATAATTGCTTTCATCTCCGTTGAAGGTTAGCCGCGCCCATCGGCTACTTGAATCGACGACGCGCCTATTCATGGTGCCAGTCAGCATTCAGTAGCCGCTCACCAAAACGCTCGTCCTTATGACTCCAATCTTCAAAAGCTTCACCCGTGCTCGTCATCATCCAGAGCTTGTAAGCTTAGCTTACCGGTACAGTATACCGAGTCCTCACTGCACTCCGCCAGGCGAGGAGCTTTTTATTTCTCTCTCTGTAGAGCAGACTTGACTGGTCGTGAAGGACTTGTCGCGAACACACAGCTACAATGAGTTTCTCTTCCATAGGCCATGACTCCGCAGGTTTTTTCTGTGTCCCACAAACAATATGTCACATAGTTGCGCAATCGTTTCCGCGTCACATAGGGACTCTCCCCCTCTCCCCCTGACCCCCTCTCTTCTCCCCCTGACTCTCCCTGATCAACCAATCAGGGAGAGTTGAACGGCGTTTGAATGTTTGAACCTGTTCATTGTTCTTTAGTTTTAACAGGTCGCTTTAGTAAATGAGCCCATGAGGTTCAAAAGATTTACCTGACTAAATAAAGGTTGAATGAACCGCGAAATCTTCAGCTCAATCAACGTGTGCTTTGGAGGCTGACGCGGGTTCACGTGCACGGAAAAAGGCTTTCCATCACGCTCAACACGCACGTGACGTGACGCCCGACGCCAAGACGCGGCTGGAAGCGCGTCCCCCATTGACTTTGCATGTAAGCTGGAGGCTCCTGCTGTTGAAACGCTGTTAGGTGTGAATGCACCATAAGTAGGGAGGCCCAGACTTCCCTCTCCCCAGCCACTTGGAGCAGCTCCTCTGGGGGAATCCCAAGGCGTTCCCAGGCCAGCCGAGAAACATAGTCCCTCCAGCGTGTCCTGGGTCTTCCTCTGGGTCTCCTCCCGGTGGGACATGCCTGGAACACCTCACCAGGGAGGCGTCCAGGAGGCATCCTAACCAGATGCCCGAGCCACCTCAACTGGCTCCTCTCGATGTGGAGAAGCAGCGGCTCTACTCCGAGTCCCTCCCGGATGACTGAGCTTCTCACCCTATCTCTAAGGGAGAGTCCAGACACCCTGCGGAGAAAACTCATTTCAGCCGCTTGTATCCGAGATCTCGTTCTTTCGGTCATAACCCAGAGCTCATGACCATAGATGAGGGTGGGAACGTAGATCGATCGGTAAATTGAGAGCTTTGCCTTTTGACTCAGCTCTCTCTTCACCACGACAGACCGGTACAGCACCCGCTTCACTGCGGACGCTGCACCTATCCGCCTATCGATCTCACGCTCCAGTTTTCCCTCATTCGTGAACAAGACCCCGAGATACTTAAACTCCTCCACTTGGGGCAGGACCTCCTCCCCGACCCGGAGAAGGCATGCTACCCTTTTCCGGCTCAAGACCATGGCCTCGGATTTGGAGGAACTGATCCTTTCAGCCTAATTACCTTTTTATGCTATTTTCAAGGTGAAATGCACTGTGTTGGTTTTGTTCTTTGAGCAAGGCGATGTTATAGAATTTGAAAAAAAAATCATTTTATATATTAAAAAAGAGGGGTTCGGCGAGTGGGCATATGAAACTGGAGGGTTCGGTAGCTCAAAAAAGGTTAAGAACCACTGGCCTAGATGAAACATTTAAGATAAAATTCGATTTTTTATCATTTATTTTCGTAGCGCACCCGAGGCTGTTTGGAAAATGTCAAACCGAAACTATTTAAATCCAGCAGATTTGACCATTTCGTGAATTGATTTAGGAACTGTTAAGCTCAGGAACACTTCTGATATAACGTCAGCTAAGAAATATATTTTTTCTCAGCAAAGAAATAATAGTTTTTTACCTTGTTTTCATGAAAATTCCTTCGTGGCGGCAGCCATTTTAACTGACGACGTCAGTCGACGTCGTTCAAAACTCCGCCTTCTGTTCTCTGATTGGTCCGGTAATCCGCCTTCTGTTCTCTGATTGGTCCGGTCAAAAATCGACCGGAGAAATCATTGTCTATGGGAGAAATGCCAGACCAGGGGTTCCCGACCATGGTCCTTGAGGAACACCATCCTGCATGTTTTAGTTGTTTCTCTGCTCCAACACACCTGATTTTAATTAATGAGTTCTGCAGAACCCAAGGAAGTAATTAAATCCCTGAATCAGGTGTAATGGAACAAGGAAAAACAACGAAAACATGCAGGCTGGCATTCCACAAGGACCAGGGTTGGGAACCCCTGTGCCAGACCCTAGTCCAAAGCGAAGTGAAGGACAAGGGTCTGGTTTTAACCAAGTTAATATATATATTAGGCATGTATATATATATATATATATATATATATATATATATATTAGGCATGTAACGAGATCTCGTTGTACGAGATCTCGCGATATTAAACTCCCGCGATATCTCTCGTTGAGAGGTAACGTTGTCTCGCGAGACGCTAATGCTAATGCTAGCAGAGCCCCTAGCAAGTCAGAGTCACGGACAGCATGGCTTCGCCGGATGAAGTTGCTACAGAAGACGCCCCAACTACTGATGGAGGGTGCCGCAGACGCCTCTACATTGATGGAGGGTCCCGGCGCTGCCGACGCTGCCCCGAATGTAAAGACACGCGTGTAAACACCGGTGTGACCGGTGTTGCCAGATAGAGTCCCACCCACCCAAAGCAATCTCTACCCGCAAAAGTCAGAAGGAAAATCGCGGTGAACCGCCCAATCTGGCAACACTGGTGAGTGACGGCTGCAGAGTCAGTGCTGATGCGGATATTTATGTTCAATTTTTGGAAAGTCCTGCGTGAATATCTATTTTTTTAAACAAAGTTGAACGTTCTAAGGTCTAAGGAGATTCAATCAGTAAAATGAAGACATCAGTTGGGTTTGTAATACATGTTAAAACAGAATAAAAGCCTTTTTGCGGCATAAAACCGATCTTTGAAGTTTTCTTGAACTAATATTAAAATCTCGTCTCGTTCTCGCGAGATCTGTGATTTGTCTCGTCTCGTCTCGTGAGTTTTGTGTATCGTTACACCCCTAATATATATATATATATATATATATATATATATATATATATATATATATATATATATATATATATATATATATATATATATAATTTTCTTAAGAAAAACAAAAAAACAGAAACCACCAATGAAGTCCACCATGACAACCTTCCCTAATGAGTATCATCCACAATAGCTAAAATCAATATGAAAGTTTGTAGAACAGTTCTATACGTACTACAAGAAATTGTCATTTATGGTTATCCAATAATTCCCAAACCCTAAAGAAAAATTGTGTGTTTGACTTTAAACGAGAATTATCAAAAAGCCACAGGCCTTTGCTTCCAAAACAAACGGATTTGGGGTCTAAGCTAGCCTTACCCAATTTACAATGCTAATATTTATTGTCTCCTACTCTGTGAGCAACCAAAACAAGGTGCTCTACGAGAACCTGAGTGCACAACAAATGGATGCCCTTAATGTTAATAAAGTACAGTACTGCCATAATATTGTGACACATGCCATCTGCTGAGACAAAAAAGGAACTGTGTGAGTGAAAATATATTTGTGCAAAAGCAAGGCTAGGCTAACTGTGTTTGTGTGTGTGCAAAAATGCTTTTGCAAATGTTATGCAGAAATGGACTAGAAGACGTATGGGCATCTCAACCCAAAAAAATCTTAACAATAATTGGGGAGGCATTTGTGTGCGAGCATTAGTGTGTACATGTGTATTAAAGCGTCTAGGTATGGCAACTGATAAAAAATGAACTAATATTCACTGCTATGAATCATGCATAAGGACATGACAGCCTACAGTTTCCCTCGTATACAAGGTTGGCATTGTGAACACCGTCGCACACATAGCACCTCAATGCAAGACAATCTCTAATTTGATTCTGCCCTTCTCCTTTGAGACATAATTAAAGAATTAAAAAGCTTTGTGGGCTGCTGAGGCAATTGAGACAGTCTTCAGCGAATAAATGGGATTCATCGTTTCAGGAAATTGCAGCCCCACCCCCACCCGCCAACCCTAAGCCCACTCACCCCCACATACACATACTTTCTGGCCTCATTATTTGGTCCAATCCATGTGAAATCTTCTGTGAACCATTATGCCCATTTTAAATAAGAATCGGACTAAGGCTGATTCTGCTCAATTGATCAGTCAAAAAAAATACAAATAAAAATACAAATGGAGATCACAGAGTGGTCGGGGCTTCGCTCTCCACACACACACATGCACGCGCGCACACAAACTACTCACCATACAGTGATAAGACACACCAGCAGTAAATTAATACAGTGGAGCATTCAGACACACAAGCCGAGTAAACACACAAATACAGGATGCAGACAGAGACACACACATGCACGAAATAACAACAGGATACATTGGAAAACATCTTCCTCGGTTTAAATCCAGCCTGAGGCTAGCTGCAGTAGGGATTGTATTTCCTGGAGCACTGCCTAACTGTTTACATCTCAGTCGGAGTGCGTTTGTGTGTGGTATACACGCAAGTGTTTGTGTGTATGATGGGAGGGATGGAGTCTTGCGATTTGTCTTCAGTGAAGCCAAAGTTATTTCGAGTGATCAACAAGAAACAGCAGGTTATAATTTTTTTTCTGCTGCTGCTGTTTTTTGTAGACTTTTCACGTTCAGGAAGTGAGCAGCTGTGTGGAGTTACAGGAGCTGCAAGTTGATGAGGCAGAAGGAATTCTACAACATCTAAATCGTTTCCACAGCACTGAAATGGTAATATATTAATTAATGTTTCTAATAATTATTCAACATTAATTTATAGTTTAAAAAATTAGTCCCTTTTAAAATATTTAGATGTTTATTCTAACATACGTTCTGAAATTTTTAACTAGTTTTTATTTGTGTATTTTTATCCATCAAGATTTTTTTATTTTGTTGTAAATTTACATTTATTTAAAACAAAAACAATTTTAGATGCATCTTTATGAATCCGTTTGATTTCATCTGTCCTGTTTTGTCCAAAAAATGCAGCTGAGATGTCTTGACTGGAGACCTGTCCAGGTGTCTCTGTGATGGACTGGAGACCTGTCCAGGTGTCTCTGTGATGGACTGGAAACCTGTCAATTCAAACAATAAATGATATTCACCCCAATTTTTTTAAATCATATAAATACTTTATTACTGGTACATATATAACAAAGCCCCGCTTTTCTGTTTAAGGTGTTGGATGATGTGATCAAATCTCCCTACACGTCATCCGAATCCGCTGACACGTCTCTTTGTTCAACTCTTCTTGCCCATGGAGAACTAAAACAACAGAAACGAAGAGGGAGAACACGACCCTGCTGTTAAAGTGAAAACAAGCTCATTCAAACTATGAGAATAAACATTTTGTGATGCTTCATTTGAGTGTTGTCTTTTTTAAGGCTACAAACTAAAAAATGTTTTATGGTGACATGTTTAGGAAAAAAAGTAAACCAGCATCCTTTTGACTTGTTCAGTTTTTATTAAAATTGTTAAAGGTTTGTTTTTGATGAAATCTTATTGAATCTGCATATGGTGCCAAAATTAATACTTGTATATTTTTAACTAGTTTTTATTTGTGTATTTTTATCCATCAAGATTTTTTTATTTTGTTGTAAATTTACATTTATTTAAAACAAAAACAATTTTAGATGCATCTTTATGAATCCGTTTGATTTCATCTGTCCTGTTTTGTCCAAAAAATGCAGCTGAGATGTCTTGACTGGAGACCTGTCCAGGTGTCTCTGTGATGGACTGGAGACCTGTCCAGGTGTCTCTGTGATGGACTGGAGACCTGTCCAGGTGTCTCTGTGATGGACTGGAGACCTGTCCAGGTGTCTCTGTGATGGACTGGAGACCTGTCCAGGTGTCTCTGTGATGGACTGGAGACCTGTCCAGGTGTCTCTGTGATGGACTGGAGACCTGTCCAGGTGTCTCTGTGATGGACTGGAGACCTGTCCAGGTGTCTCTGTGATGGACTGGAGACCTGTCCAGGTGTCTCTGTGATGGACTGGAGACCTGTCCAGGTGTCTCTGTGATGGACTGGAGACCTGTCCAGGTGTCTCTGTGATGGACTGGAGACCTGTCCAGGTGTCTCTGTGATGGACTGGAGACCTGTCCAGGTGTCTCTGTGATGGACTGGAGACCTGTCCAGGTGTCTCTGTGATGGACTGGAGACCTGTCCAGGTGTCTCTGTGATGGACTGGAGACCTGTCCAGGTGTCTCTGTGATGGACTGGAGACCTGTCCAGGTGTCTCTGTGATGGACTGGAGACCTGTCCAGGTGTCTCTGTGATGGACTGGAGACCTGTCCAGGTGTCTCTGTGATGGACTGGAGACCTGTCCAGGTGTCTCTGTGATGGACTGGAGACCTGTCCAGGTGTCTCTGTGATGGACTGGAGACCTGTCCAGGTGTCTCTGTGATGGACTGGAGACCTGTCCAGGTGTCTCTGTGATGGACTGGAGACCTGTCGTCCCTTTGGACAGAAGGGCGCACTGTCATGGAGAATGAATCCAGGACCATTCCCAGAAAAGTGATCGTTTGTGAAGGAATCATGCAGCTCTTCTCCAGATTGACGTTGAGGCCCAACCGGGACACGTGAGCGAGCAAACGATCCGTGTCGCGAAAGGTGCATGCCT
Source organism: Garcialebias charrua (assembly GCA_038048925.1). Classification (NCBI taxonomy): domain Eukaryota; kingdom Metazoa; phylum Chordata; class Actinopteri; order Cyprinodontiformes; family Rivulidae; genus Garcialebias; species Garcialebias charrua. The sequence goes on along the minus strand of JBBPBX010067481.1, from coordinate 250 downwards.
GAGATGGGGCGCAAAGAAGCCAATCGTTGAGGTATGGCAGGATCTTTACCCCACATGCCTGCAAGTGAGAAAGAGCTGCCTTCAGACACCGAGTGAACACCCTTGGGGAAAGGGAGACTCCAAATAGGAGCATACGGAACTGCCAGTGGCGACCCCGATAGGCAAACCTGAGAAAGCGGCAATGTTCTGCTGTAATGGGCACATGAAAATAAGCATCCTTATTCTGCTGCAATGGGCACATGAAAATAAG
>JBBPBX010067480.1:0-19393 GCA_038048925.1 Garcialebias charrua | reverse complement strand
CAGGAATGTCTTTATGTATGTTACAAAACTGAACTTTTTACAAAGACTCTTCATTTCTTCAGTTTGCTCCATGTTTAAAGAATTTTTATAATTTACCCAACTAACATGGTAAATATGAAACCATGTGACTGTTATTAAAAGCAACTGAAGATTCCTTCCAGTCATAACAGTTGGCAACAAAGCTGTTACTTTTTTTAAATTTTAAACAGTCCTGAGCATTTTAGACTCCAATTTTAAAGCTGAAGTCTGTGTATCTCATCATTGACACATTTTCTTTTTGTTAATGTGTTTTAAAGGTAAATTAGCCATTACAAATCGATCCTCCAAAGTGCCTCCCTTCATCATTTACAACTTCTCTTTCTTCATCCCCTGCTCTCTTTTTTCTCTCTTCCCATTCTTATACATTTATCTGGCAGTAGTGTTTTTTTTCTTTCTTTCGTGTTGCTCTATACAAGATCACCTGAAGCCAAATGTTTCGAGATATGTAGGTTGTTGGAGCAACGTTCATTAGCATAATTTCCCAGAGGCGCACTGAGCTTAATTATCAACACGCCTGTATGCAGAGCGGAGCACAGCTCATCACATTAGTTTGGAATCCCTGCTGTTTACGTCCATGCTCCGCCAGGTCCCAGCTGACTACCTGAAGATTCATTGTTCGCAAAGTTTAACTTCCAACAACTCCGAAACTTTCATCTTCCACACCAAGTATTTTTCACCATGAGCACACAGAGGGGTCAGAAACAGAGGAAGGCCCGTCTAGATATGGAAGCCTGGAGGCCGAGTAAATTATGTTATTCCAACTCTTCTTTTTTAAAGGTGATTGCTTTATAAATCAGTTTCAGAGGGATACTCCCACATATTTGCTATCTCTCTATGCTACCTAACTGGAAGTTGACTGGGAAGGCATACGCTGCGCAATAGAGCAAACACACATTATCCAGGCCCATCTTCATTTCCCTGTAGATGGAATGGAAAATGGAAATACTCTTTGTATTAGGCCAGGAAAAATCCAATTTCATGGAGACACGCTGCTGTCATTGCCCTATCCTTTGTTATGCTTTTATTGTGATAGAACCACACATAAATTTCCAGTAACTACACACTAATTTTACTGTATTTGTATATATGTATGTAAACACTTTATATAATTATGTGTGGCAGTGTAAGTGCAGCGTTGCGGTGTGTTTATCTGGGTCACAAAGTGTGTTTGCTGCCTCCAGGACATTGCTGTGAACCAACTCTCAGTTTATATGAAGTTGCTTGATCAAATCTGGGTTATCATTTATCTGCATGGGACTAGACAGCCCACCTGCTCTATTCCCGGGAAGTGTTTGCTCATGAAAATATGGAAAAGGAGAGACTGCTTGATGAAGAACATGGCAGAGGAAGGAACCACAGAAGACCAGTAGTTCTGAGCTTCATCTGTAATCCAGAAATATTTCTCCTCCATTTCAAGATGTTCCTTGGGAAACAATGCCAACTGTGCCAACCGTGCCGTTAATCCCCTCGTGTCATCATGCAGTTTTGGAAGAGACATTTATTTAACTCTCACACGCTCTGCACCGCCATCACCATTGTTAACAGTCATCGTTTGGCTCAGGGGTCACATGCAACTCTTTGGTCCATCTGCAGTGGCTCTTTCAAGCTTTGACCAAAACGAACACAAAACTGAAATTTACCGTTTCTTCTACAAACAAAAATAAAGCTGGTTTTAGCAGTTTTCTGGTCACTTCTTTTGCAAATATGCCACTACTAGAACTATACAAGGAGTAACATACTCACTTTAACTTCATGCTTTATAATGTAGCTGTTTTTGTTGCACTTTTATATCATTTCTTCTATTTACTTTTCACTTTACATGATTGTCTATTGTTGTATGAACCTCATTTGTGTTCTTTGTTTAAAACAGGTCTCTCTTGTAAATGAGTCCTCGAGGCTAATTGAAATTAACCTATATAAATAAAGGTTGAATGAATAATAACCCTTCACATGCATTAGCTTCTATAGTTGAAGAAGGTTTGACTGAATAAATGTTTTTCTTCTTACTATCCAATATGTGCTGTCTTTAAAGTGAACAAGTGCAGCACTTCCTGTTTAGACAGCAGCCAGATAAAAAAGAAAATTCTGAGTGTTCGGGGGAGTCAGAAGTGGGTGCAGGTCATATGAGGATAGAAGCAGCAGCTACAGAAAGACCCTGAAGTTGTGAGTCCTCATCCAACGTTTTATTTACACGTCTGACTGCTGTCATCCGAGCAAAGCTGGTCTCTGCTGGATTGTCTGTCTGCTGGTAGGTCAGAGAAGATAAGGAAAGTGTTATTCTCTTCTTCCTAAAGTTTCCTGCTGCCTGGAACAGTCTGTCTTCTGTCAGTTGGCAGGTTCTTCTCCCTTTCTGCTTCTTATAAAAACTTTAAACTACTAAAGAGACAAAAACAAGTTAGAGAACGAAGCTCTAATTTGTTTGCTTATCTACCAGGATTGCTGTGCACTTTTAATTAAAAAACTAACTTCCAAATTTCTCTGTCGATTTTTGTTCCATCTAAATATAAACGCTTACAATAAATTCATGACTACTATTTCCACAGTGATCTGGTTCTATTTCTTTCTGTACTTTAAGTGAACTGTGAAAGACGCGCACATTTTGACCATTTTGTCTTGTGGGGCTGCATGTGTTTGTTTGTTTGTTAGCAAAATATATCATGAACCACTGGGCAGATTTTAATAAAACACTTGAAAGTAATTATAGTCAGTCAAAATCAACATGGCCACCACAAATAATCAACATTAGCCAACACAAAATAACTCTAACTGTTTAAGTCAGATCAAAGTTCATGCTCAATAATCCAGGTTAAAAGTCCAACAAAGTTCAGCAGGTCCTCTGGACAGTTTTTTTTTTCTTTTGTTGAGACGTTTCATCCTTCATCCAAAGGACTTCATCTGTCCGAGGAGCCACAACTAACTCAGTCCCACAAGCAACACACTCACATATAGTGGACCAACCAGTTTGATAGTAATAGGATGGTTTCTGAAGTCTGCCCTCTCCTCCGTCGACTCCTCTGAGGCAGCCTGGCCAAAGTGGTTCAAAACATCAAAGTTCATGCTCAATAATTCAGGTAAACCTGACTTAACTTTGTTGGATGTGTTATCCACAACACATACTTTGAGTGCAAACAGATTGCATGAGATCTTTGGTATGCAGATCAGCGAACAATCTATAGTCCATCAAAAAACTACTTTCATTTGGTAATGAGTTCATGGTCAGAAAAATCACAGGGTTCAGTTTTTTAAATTCAGGTTTTAGATCCACTAATCATGAGGCATGTATGAATATGTCTGTGTTTTGTAACTTGTAACAACTAAGATGCTACGTCCTAAAACATTCAACTCAAAGCTTACAGTAGAAGAGGATATATAATAACCATGTCCATATTTTGTACATGAATGGTAGGCTTTGTTTGGTTGAGCAAATTCATTCAATTTTCTAGAAAAAAGGATAGGGAATTGTCTTGAAATGCAAAAAATCTTTGATGCTGTTTAAAGCTGCATTCTGCAGTTTCTGGAATACGCTGGCACTTAGAAAAATTTTCAACAGGGAAAAGCATTCTGCTCCCTCCCCCTCAGAGCCATATATGGCTCTGTTCCCCGTCACTCTTGCTGTAAATCAGCTCAGCTTCCTTAACTCCGCCTCCACTCATGTCCTGTCGCAGCCGCTCCGAATTTCTGTGTTTATATGTTAATAAAACGTTCTAAAAAATAAAATAAAAACAGGGTCCAGCACACCAGAACACCAGCAAATCTGCAGAGCCTCGGCAGCCACGTTGAACCCGATTTTAATTCGCTCGTGACAAATTCCATTTCCTCATTTCTGTCAGTGGAGGTCTGGAGGAAGAAGCGATCACTTGACTTTTGGCAAAAAACAAACAAAAGAAAAGTCCAGAGCAGGGATGAAGAAGGGGGATTTAATACATTTGTGTCACATAAAAAACAGTTTTGCATCGCTTTGCAATTATTCCAACGAGAACCTGCGCGGCCGCTGCGGGCTAACAGGCGGGGGCGTGGGTTAGGAGCGTGAGAAGTTAGAAGCTTTGTTTTTATTGGCTGGTTATAAACTCTGTTTTTATTGGCTGGTTAACCGCGGGGCGCTTTGGTTTTTATAAATGCTTTTATTACCACCGGGAGACGCCAGAGGACTATAGTTTTTTTTCAGAGATTACCTGTCAAACGTCAATCTATCATGAAATAGTGGCAGAGTGAAGAAATATGTTTAAAAAATAAGTTACATACTGATCCTTTAATGTTTTCTATACTTATCTAAACATGAAAAACTAACTTCAAATGCCATACTGTAAAAGAACTCTGTTCCTATAATCCTAATACAATTCTGCTGACTCAGCGTCACCACCATGATTTCCTCTGTAGTAGCTGTCGGCTTTAGACAAACATCTGTCTGTAGCTGAGGAACAATGTCTGTGCACCACGTATTGTATCTCATGAGTCTCTTCTCTAATGGGAGAAAAGTAAGACAAAACTGCAGCAAGCTTTGAATTAGTGTTGCATTCACAGGTTCCTTTGGAGTGAAATTTAATCCAAGCACAGGATGGTATTTTTATTTTGTATCTGGAGAAAAATGAAAATGAGGAATACGTTATTTCAGGTGACTGGAAGTCTGAGACTACAATATATTGGATTTCTGACATTTTTGACAATAGATTACAGATTCCTACAGCTGAGCTCAGGCATTCGAGTATAAATATGGCACATGAGTACTCCTGTGATGTTTTTTACAAGTTTTTTGTTATAAACTAAGCCAGTGATTTCTGTGTTAGAGGTCTGAGCTGAAAGTGATTCAGAGTCACGCTTGGATGCCAGGTTATCACACACCTTCCTGCCCCGCAATCCCATTCAATCTCTTTCTCTCATTTTCACTGCTGTGAAGCTGTTTCACCATGTCGCGGAGCAGCTTTCCATTTATTGCTAGACCACAGAGAGCAAGATTCAAGGTTAATTTAGCTCATTATGTTGGTAAAAGCGATTCTGAATCTTTGTAAATTAGTTCTCTACTGTCTGGGTTGCTTTATTTGATTTTGCTTTCCCCCTATGTCATACTTTCTTATGAATGCATTAAAAAACTAAACAGCAAAAAGATAAACAAGCACAAGAAACGTGTGATTCATTAGCCTGCACAAATTCCTCTACAGCCTTGGAGCTGCATGTAAAAAACAGATGAGAGTCAAATCTATTGGATGCAACTGGTTGTGTTGGTTCCCAAATCAATATTTTACTCCCTGTCTGAAGTCTGCATGCCTTTCAAAGCTAATGAGGTATATTTTCAGACAAGTAGGCACTCATGAGAAATACATTATGAGAAATAAAAGGAATTCTTGATTCAGTGACTATAAATGACAAGCAGTCAAAGAAGCTCTAAATAATTTGGAATGTGGTTACATTTCTAAATTCTTCACAAGATATTTTGTTTTTATACTGAAAAATTTCAAGTCCACGTAGATTAATCAAACAACTACTACCAATATTATCTGAGGTTTTGTCTTGACCCAAGCTCATTTAGACTAAGCAGGGTAGAGTCCCTACCCTCACCTATGGCCACAAACTCTGGGTAGTGACCCAAATAACAATTGAGAATGCAAGCAGTTGAAATGAGTTTCTTCTGCAGGGTAGCTGGACTCATTAGAGATAGGATGAGAAGTTCATTTATCTGGGAGAGACTGGGAGTAGAGCCGCTGCTCCTCCACATCGAGAGGAGCCAGTTGAGATGGTTCAGGCATCTGGTAAGGATGAGCTCATGACACCTCAGGGAGGTATTCTGGGCATGTTCAACTGGGAAGAATCCCCTACGAGTAGACCCATGACATGCTAGGGAGACAAGGAAGCCCCTGCTGTGATCTGACTATGGAACAAGCAGCAGATAATAGATGGTAATGGTAATGATGATAACAGTTTTCTTTTGCAAACTTTAGTGTAAATTATAGTAGTAACTGAATGTGTTAGCCAAGAATTGGTATGTTTCTCAGTTTAGTTTTGGTTAGTTGTTTGGTACAACAGAAAAAGGAAACAAATTCCAAATGTTAGAGAACTTCCGTTTTTTTTCCCCAACACATTTTAGTCTGGAAAATATGCACCCAAATAACAAAGGGAAAAAAGACATTGTTGCCCTTCCCAGTGGGGAGGCTCTTAGGTAGCAGAGTTTAACACCTGAAGAGACAAACACACACACATACACACATCACAAAAGCAGTCCCAATGAAGAAAAAGATCATAAACACGTCAAAAAAAGTTTTGGAAAAATTGAAAGAGGATCTAGATAAACAAGACTGGAATGATGTGTATGTTGATGATGTGAACAGATCATATGATGAGTTTATGAATATCTTGGAAGCTCTGTATGAAAAGAATTGTGTGCAAACAAATTACACAAAGAGAAATACGATTGATCAACCATGGATGACAAAAGGGTTGAGAAATGCTTGTAAAAAAAAGAATTATTTGTATTCATGTTTCTTGAAATTGCGAAGTCAGAGCGCTGAAGAAAAATATAAAAAGTATAAAAATAAATTAGTAGGGATTATAAGGAAACATAAGAAAGAATATTATAGTAAATTATTAGATAAAAGTAATGGTGATATGAAAGCAACATGGCGAGTAATGAATAGTGTCCTGAAGAATCATAAAGCAAAAACTGGTATTTCAAAATATTTTGTAAAAGACAACGATGAAATTCATGATGAAAATGAAATTGTAAATGGATTTAATCAATATTTTGTGAATGTTGGATCAAGCCTTGCAGCTAAGATACCAAAAGTAGATAAAAATGTGATCCACTCAATTACAGGTTGTGCAAATAGTATTTTTCTAAATGGAACTAACAAAGAGGAAATAATGAATGTAGTAAAACATCTTACAGACAAGAGATCGAAAGACTGGGTGGACATGGATATGATGTTTGTGAAGGACATAATGAGCCATGTTATTGAGCCGTTCACATACATATGTAACTTATCATTTTCAACAGGAATATTTCCAGATAATATGAAAGTAGCTAAGGTCGTTCCTCTTTTTAAAAATGGTGATAAATGTGTATTCAACAATTATAGACCTATATCCTTGTTACCACAGTTTTCAAAAATTCTTGAAAAACTATTTGTAAACAGACTAGATCAATTTATAGATAAACAAAATATTCTAAGCAACAGTCAGTATGGGTTTAGATCAAAAAACTCTACATCAATGGCTCTCATGGAATTAATGGAACAAATAACTACTGCTGTCGATCAAAAACAATATTGTATCAGTATTTTTGTTGATTTAAAAAAAGCATTCGATACTATTGATCACACCATTCTCCTTGAAAAACTGAACAAATATGGTATTAGAGGACCAGCATTACAGTGGGTATCTAGCTACTTAAAAGATAGGAAACAATTTGTACAAATAAATGATGTAAGATCTGACCTCTGTAATATCACATGTGGAGTTCCCCAAGGCTCTGTACTTGGACCAAAGCTTTTTATTTTATATGTGAATGACTTGGTAAATGTGTCAGGACTCCTTAAATGTGTACTTTTTGCTGATGATACCACTTTTTTCTGTTTAGGTGAAGATATAGAACAAATGTTGGAATTGATAAAGACAGAATTTGTCAAGATACAAACTTGGTTTAAAATAAATAAATTATCATTAAATCTAGAAAAAACTAATTACATGATATTCGGTAATAAAAAGAAAACTGTTGATGTTCCACTCAAAATTGAGGGTGTTGAGATTTGTAGAGTGAGTGAGGTGAAGTTTTTGGGTGTTATTATTGATGACAAACTGACATGGAAACAACACATAAATTCTGTAAGAATAAAAATAGCTAAATCGATTGCAGTACTGTACAAAGTCAGAGACCTATTGAATGATAAAGCTCTGTATTTGTTGTATAACACAATCATTGTTCCACACTTAATCTATTGTATTGATGTTTGGGGGAATGCGTGTAAAACAATCACAAAGCCTATTTTTGTATTACAGAAAAGAGCTGTAAGAATTATCACTAGAAAACATTACCGTCATCCATCAAGTACATTATTTTATCAACTGAAGTTATTGAAGTTCCATGATTTGGTAGACTATAATATTTTATCAGTTATGTATAGGGCTCAAAATAATGCATTACCTTTAAATATCCAAATGCACTTTGTTAAAAGACAAAGTTGTTATAATCTTAAGGGGACAGAGTTGTTTGTAAAACCACAATTCAGAACCAGTTTGAAGGGACGTTCTACCTCAATCCAGGGAATTAGATTATGGAATGGCTTGGAGAATGTAGTTAAAAATGCCAAGTCAATGTTTACATTTAAAAAAATGATCAAAACAAATGTGTTAAAAAAATATATATGAAATAGCGTAATGTGTATTGTATTAGTTAGAAAATTAGAAAGAGTTAGTCATTTTGTACTGTTGGTTGAAGATTATTATTGTTTAATCTGATTGTTGGAAAAAGTTGGTTGAAGATTATTATTGTTTACATGGTTGATTATTGTTGTTTAATCTGATTGTTGGAAGTAAGGGGCAGATATAATAAGATTTATTCTTCTTTCTGCTACCTTTCATTTTTTTACATTTTGTACACTATCATTTATGAGATTGTCTTGTATTGTTTCTTTTGTAAAAAAAAAGAACAAATTTAATAAACATAAACATACACACACACACACACACACACTTATTGTTAACGCTCAGTTAGGATTATTTGGCTCAGTGAAGAAATGTATCTTTCTCTTTTTTCAATCATCTGAATGTAAATATTACAAACACTCTACACGACTGTGCCTTGAGATCCTGACTATGAACACCAAAAACATGATCAGAGACGTGGGACAACTCTGGCAGAGTCCAACCTGCACTGAGAAAGAGCTCAACTTCATGCCAAGAATGCACACAGCTCCTGCTTTGGTCCCAATACAGGGACTGGATAGCCCTTAAAAGTAATCCAGGTACCCAAGACTTCTGCAGTACTCCCCACAGAATGCCTCAAGGAACACTGTCCTAAGTCTTCTCCAGAGCCATAAAACACATGTAGACTGGAGAAGCAAACTCCCATGACCCCCTTGGCAACTCCGCAATTGTAAAGGTCTGGGGCCTCATGTATCAACGGTGCGTACGCACAAAAACCTTGCGTACGCCATTTTCCACGCAAAACTCCGTATGTATCAAAACAGAACTGAACGTGGAAATGTGCGCAGCCCCACGCCAACTCCAGGGCTGGCGTACGCACGTTTCTGTGGTTTTGGTTCCATTGGCGACACTTAGAGGTGATTCTGAGAAACTGTTCATGATGTGAAAATCATTATTGTTCACACCAAACACACATGATTAACAATTATTACATCCACATGGACGCAATTAGAATATAACCTGCAAAAAATATAAAAAACAGAAAGACTGAATAGTTTTGCACAGCTTAAATTCTTGTTTTTTGTTTATTTTTAGCTGTTTTAGCAGTTGAAGAACGTGATGCATGATGGGACAAGACGACATTCCTCTGGTGCAGGGCATATTTAAATGAATTTGCATATTTATATGGAGGCGTGTCAAAGGCGGAGTCGGCCACTCTCTCATGTGCGCTCAATTCCACGTTGATTGTGATGTACAAAAGCAATGTGCGTGGATTCCGGCGTACGCACAGTTTGATACATCTGGATTTTTTTGTGCGTACGCCGTTTTCTGGATTTGACCGTACGTCACTTTTCAGTAAGAAGTCCACGCAAGTCTTTGTACATTATTTATTGTATTTATTGAAGTAATTCAGTGTTAGGGTTTTTGGGTCTGTTCATTTAGTTGGGATGAAATTAAATGACATAATTACATAAATAATGATGAACATGATTTACACAATTAAAGAATATTTTAAGATGTTTTAATCTAACTGTTAATAAATTATGCATATTGAACCGTTGTCCCGGATGCTTCAAAGTGTGCAAAGCGAACTTGCGTGGCCTATAAGGTATTATTATAAGGTATTATTCTCTGGGTGGAATTCCCAGGGTGGCGTTGTTGTTTAACTTAACTTATTTATGCTCTCAGGGCATGAGTAATGCCACATTATTATTATTATATATAAATTTGCCTTTGCAATTTTAAGAATGCCTTCATTTGGACAAGAATTATGCCCTAATCTGTAAGTACTGAAGTTGTTTCTTCTTCAAAATCAATACAGTTTAACTTTAGTTAAGTCTGGTTTTCATCAGATAAGTCTCAAGTTTGCTTTTAAAATAAAATATTCTAATATCTTATTTTGCTTGAAGATCAAAGACTGGTCTGTTCAAACTCAAACATGTTACCACTGATCTGTGGCTGACACCCAGAGCTAATTTAGAATTTTTCACAAAACACATTTAAACACACATTGAACTGGGCTGTCCCACCTTGTATGTGTAGTTGAATTTTTCAGGGTAGCAGTCAGCTGGAATCAGGTCTTCATCTCCAAAAACAAAAGATGTTGGATTCACAAAACTGCAAACACAAAGGTTGTGGCAACAAAAACATGAGGACTGCCTTAGTTGCACTGTATGATAAATAATATATTATTTTAATTTGAATGTGCTTCATTTGTAAACTATCTAATAATTTTAGTGTTCATTTAGTACTCGATGAAAAAATGATATAATGTATCAGCACTGTTAACTAAAGCTCCCTGACCCGTGGATGTTGATGTTGACTCCATATTTGAGAGGAAGGACAAGCCTCATGCCATTGTTACTGAGATACTCATTCATCTCAAAGTTATCACTGCAAATAGATAAAATAACATTCAACACATCATCACACACGTAAACAGGAAATGAAAATGTTACAACTGAAATAAAAGCAGGCGAGGTTCGCTGTTACCTGCTAGAGTTCATGTGAATGTGGACATCACCAGGTGTGCTGTTCTGGTAAACATCCAGGAGAAAGCTAATATTCATCTGCAAACATATGCATTAATTAATTTTAGAAAATGAGATTTTAGATTCATTAGTTACACTCTTAATGTCTACCATGTGAGTGAAGATGTTCATCATCATTGCTGACACACTGAGAGCACACAGTGTTAAAACTGCTGCCGTTTTTGAGCACAGTTTGAAATGATCAACAGTTTCACAACATGAACACTGAAAAGGAAATGAGTGTAGGAAACAAATATAGAAACAGAACAAAAAGTCCTAGCTCATGGAGTGGGACCCTTTGACTGTCAGATGTTTTCAGAATAAGCGGAAGACCAATAAAAACTGTAATAATTTTGTAATACATGCTTACTGCACAGTGATTCATCATTTTTGGCCTAAAATCAAGTGACTTTTTGCTCTTACCAAACAGTGAGGTCACATTTATGCTCTGGAGCACATTCTTTTTATTTTGTTTGTTTTTAGAAGAAATTGTAATTTAGTTACAAAGTTAAGTCAGGTCCTCTGGACAGGTTCTTCTTATTGAAATGTTTTGTCTTTTATACAAAATACTTTAAAAGCATAATCCTTATGGGCTGCTTTTCAGTCAGAATTTGAGATACGTTTGTTTTCTTGACAACAAAACATAATAAATATTCAACTGAGAACACTTTTATTGCAAACTACTCCATAACAAATTGCATCCTATAAGCCCAGAGAATATAAAAACAGCAAACAGATGTAAAAAAAAAAAAAAGAAAAAGTCAGCAAATACTGTGATGATGCAATCAACAAGCTAACTGATTATCTCATTAAGATGTAAACTTCTCAAAAAGTTTCATTTAAAGTATCAAATAAGTTCAGATTAATTCAGTTGTGAATTATACACACAAATTAATTATATTGTAATCTGTGTGAGCTGAAATTAGAACTAGTTTATTTTAAGATGTGAACTGGTTAGATCAACATCAGTTTACTTATAACAACATCATATGGAGGAGCTATTGTGTGTGTGTGAATGGCAGTACACTGCCATGTGTCATACTTCTGAAGGTTGTATAGAAAACAGTGTGTGATTGGCTGGATGGTACCTGGGAGTGGGCTGGAAGGACGAGGCTGTTTATCCTGCAGTCAACACTCACGTCTGTAGTGTTGACATCCTCTGCTACGTCACAGCTCACCACATTGTCCTGCTGCTTACACAGAGACACACAGGAAGCTTGCTGCTGTTATTCTGCTAAATCACTTACTCAGATTACTGCAGATAAAATTTACACCACCTTGAAACTGTCTTTTAGTTTTGTCTTCAGACCTGACTTATACCACGTACAGTGGTGCTTGAATGTCTGTGAAGCCTTTATAATTTAAATATTTCTGCATCATCATGAACATCATCAAATTTTCACATCACTGTGAGGAAGACGAAGGAGATGGTCGTGGATTTCAGATGGAACAAACACACCTGCCCTCATGAAGGACCCCACTCACCCAGCACACACACTTTTTGCCCCGCTCCCCTCAGAAAGGAGGTTAAGGAGCTGCTGCTGATCTCATGCTACTGATTCATTTCGTGCTGCTGTGTTCATTCGTACTCATCTGCTCACACAAACTCATGTTCGTGCTGCTGTTGTTCTGTGAATTGTTTTGCACTATTAGTGTTTAGCATATTTCTTAGTTTATACCTTAGATCCTTATTACTTTCTTTTACACTTGATATTTTTGCTATTGTTGGATGTAACTGGGACCCTGTGTAAACAATTCCGTTCCATCTCATGTACCACACTTGATGCGAACGACAATAAATGAAAATAAAGAAACTTGAACCTTGAAAAGTAGATAAAGAGAACCCATTCATCCATTATCTTTTTGCCCACTTCTTCCATTTTGGGTCATGGGGGTCGCCGGTGCCCATATCCAGCAATCCCTGTGCGAGGGGCGTGGACAGGTCACAAGTCCATCACAGGGACACACAGAGACAAACAACCATTCGCTCTTTCACTCACACCTAGGGTCAATTTAGAGTTACCAATCAGTCTAACATGCGTGTTTTTCATCTGTGGGAGGAAACCGGAGTACCCGGAGAAAACCCACCCATGCACGGAGAGAACATGCAAACTCCACCCAGAAAGATCCTTAGACTGGGATTTGAACCGGGGACCTGCTTGCTGAGAGGCAGCAGCTCTACCAGTTGTGTCAGAACACAGTTAAACAAAAATATTATACTTGTTTGTTTATTTATTGATGAAAATGATCCAATATTAAATTTTTGTGAGTGGTAAACGTATGTGAAGCTCTGCTTTCAGTACCTGGTGCAAACTAATCAGTCAGAGCAATGGGCTCTTATCTCATGTGCCACCCGACAAACCAGGACTGATCCATAAACTTTAAAATCTGTTTGGTGTTTCCTCTACCGTCTGTATGAACCTACATTCTGCAGCACTTTGATGTAGTGGATGTAGTTTGGGAATCGCAGTGTCACTCGAGGCAGGAAAGCGTCATCTCCAGCGTTCAGAAGGAAGGTTTTCAACAAGATTTGTCCGGAGCCCAGAGCGAAGAACGTCTGCTGACTGAAGATAAACAGTGGAGTTTCAGTCATAAGAAACATGCCGTGAACACGTGTGAAAACACATATAGATTCAGTCATGGTGACTTTTGATTCCACTCAGCTGACTCTTTAGTGAGTTTCTCACAATCGCAACAGACCACCATTTTTTTTGCAACAGATTGTTCTCGTTTGACACTCCAAAATATCTACGTCTGAAGGTTCACTAAAGCTGCAGAGCAGAACGAGGACAAGGATCACCTGCTGCAGTTCCAGATGACTGAACCAGAGGCCGCTGAGATAAAAGACTCAACAAAAGATGAATGCAAATTCACCTTACACTGGGTGCAACAGTGACGCTCTGCACAGAAGGTGCTCAACTTGAAATCTACACGTCTAAGGAGCACCCTGAAGGTCCTGGTTGTTTATGGGGGTAAACTACACAAAATAATTTCCACCTCCACTAGAAATGAGGCTGCTTTGTTTTCATCAGTATGCAGAGTGAGCTCGAGGCAAACTGAACTGTAGCCAACTAACCAAACCAACATCAGGTTGATTTATTTTAAATCATTTTGGTTGAATAAACAAAAGTTCTATGCGTTCCCTCGAAATACTGTATTGTATGTAGTATCACAGACAACAAACGTTTCTCCCTCAAAGAAACTGGTCCAGATGACATTTAACCTTTTTTGTTCTCACAGACACCGCAACAAAAACCAGCCACTAGGGAGCACAAGCCAGTGTATCTCTTGTGCCGGTCCCAAGCCCGGGTAAATGGTGAGGGTTGTGTCAGGAATGGATGTAAAACACTTGCCAAAACCATAATGCGAGTTCATCAAAGTGAAACCATACCGGATCGGTCGAGGCCCGGGTTAACAACGTCCGCCACCGGTGCTGTTGACAAACAGGGTGCCGGCGGAAATTGTGCTACTGTTAGTCGAAGACCCCGAGGAGGGAAACGTGTCAGGAGACAGAGGGAGAGGAGGAAAGTGAAGAATGTAGGACTGAGGGTTGCAACTCTAAATGTGGGGACAATGACAGGCAAAGGTAGAGAGCTGGCTGACATGATGCAGAGAAGAAAGGTAGATGTTTTATGTGTCCAAGAGACCAAGTGGAAGGGCAGCAAGGCTCGCAGTATTGGAGCAGGGTTCAAACTGTTTTACCATGGTGTGGATAGAAAGAGAAATGGAGTAGGGGTGGTCCTGAAGGAGGAGTTGGCAAAGAATGTAGTAGAGGTGAAGAGAGTGTCAGATAGGGTGATGTGTCTGAAGGTAGAAGTAGAAGGTCTGATGCTAAACATAGTCAGTGGTTATGCTCCACAGGTTGGATGTGATGGGGAGGAGAAAGATACATTTTGGAAAGATTTGGATGAAGTGATAGAGAGTATTCCCAGGGAGGAAAGAGTGGTGATTGGAGCAGACCTGAATGGACATGTTGGTGAAGGAAACAGAGGGGATGAGGAAGTGATGGGTAGGTTTGGTGTCAAGGAAAGAAACCAGGAAGGACAGATGGTGGTGGATTTTGCCAAGAGAATGGAAATGGCTATAGTCAATACCTATTTCCAAAAGAGGGAGGAACATAGAGTGACCTATAAGAGTGGAGGAAGGAGTACACAGGTCGATTACATTCTGTGTAGAAGAGGAAACCTGAGAGAGATTGGAGACTGTAAGGTTGTAGCAGGGGAGAGCGTGGCCAGACAGCATCGGATGGTTGTGTGTAGAATGACTGTTGTTGCGAAGAAGAGAAAAAGAGTAAAATCAGAGAAGAAGACCAAATGGTGGAAGCTAAAGAAGGAAGAATGTTGTGAGAAATTCAGAGACGAGCTGTTAAAGGCTCTGGGTGGTAAGAAAGAGCTTCCAAGTGACTGGGCTACTACAGCAACAGTAATTAGAGAGACAGGTAGGAAGGTACTTGGTGTGTCATCTGGACAGAGAATGGATGATAAGGAAACCTGGTGGTGGAATAGTGAAGTGCAGGACGCCATTCAAAGAAAGAGATTAGCCAAGAAGAAATATGACAGTGAGAGGACTGAAGAGAGGAGACAGGAATATAAGGAGATGGGACATAGAGCAAAGAGGGAAGTAGCTAAGGCAAAGCAGAGGGCGTACAATGAGTTATATGGGAGACTGGACACTAAAGAGGGCGAGAAGGACTTGTACCGATTGGCAAGACAGAGGGATCAGGCTGGAAAGGATGTGCAGCAGGTTAGGCTTATTAAAGATGGGAATGGGAATGTTCTAACAAGTGAGGAGAGTGTGATGGGAAGATGGAAGGATTACTTTGAGGAGCTAATGAATGAAGAGAATGAAAGAGAAAGAAGAGTGGAGGTCATAGAAACTGTGGACCAGGAAGTGGGAAAGATTAGTGAGGGTGAAGTCCGGAAAGCTCTGAAAAGAATGAAGAAGGGGAAGGCAGTAGGACCTGATGACATACCAGTGGAGGTTTGGAAATGTCTTGGAGAGGTGGCAGTGAGGTTTTTGACTCAAATATTTAATGGAATATTTGAGGGTGAGAAAATGCCTGAAGAATGGAGAAGAAGTGTGCTGGTTCCCATTTTTAAGAACAAGGGTGATGTACAGAGTTGTAGCAACTACAGGGGAATTAAGTTGATGAGCCACACGATGAAGATCTGGGAGAGAGTTGTGGAAGGAAGGCTTAGACAAGAGGTGACTATCTGTGAGCAGCAGTATGGTTTCATGCCAAGAAAGAGCACCACAGATGCCATCTTTGCTTTGAGGATTCATTCATTCAACCTTTATTTATACAGGCTAGCCTCGTTGAGTCACGGGGACTCATTTACAAGAGGGACCTGTCTCACTCACACCAAACAACCATCCACTCTCACACTCACACCTAGGGTCAATTTAGAGTCACCAATCAGCCTAACAAGCATGTTTTTTGGTCTGTGGGAGGAAACCGGAGTACCCGGAGGAAACCCACGCATGCACGGGGAGAACATGCAAACTCCACCCAGAAAGGCCCCGGACCGGGATTTGAACCGGCAACCTTCTCGCTGAGAGGCAGCAGCTCTACCAGTTGTGCCACCGTGCTGCCCATCGGATGTTGATAGAGAAGTACAGAGAGGGTCAGAAAGAACTCCATTGTGTGTTTGTGGATTTAGAAAAAGCATATGACAGGGTGCCAAGAGAGGAGGTGTGGTATTGCATGAGGAAATCTGGAGTGGCAGAAAAGTATGTTAGACTGGTACAGGACATGTATGAGGACAGCAGGACAGTGGTGAGATGTGCTGTAGGAGTGACAGATAGCTTCAAGGTGGAGGTGGGATTGCATCAAGGATCGGCTCTGAGCCCCTTCTTGTTTGCTCTGGTGATGGACCGACTAACAGATGAGGTCAGGCAGGAATCCCCATGGACTATGATGTTTGCAGATGACATTGTGATCTGTGGTGAGAACAGGGAACAAGTGGAAGAGAACTTGGAGAGGTGGAGGTATGCTCTTGAAAGAAGAGGAATGAAAGTCAGCCGTAGTAAGACAGAGTACATGTGTGTGAATGAGAGGGAGGCCAGTGGAACAGTGAGGCTACAAGGGTCAGAGGTCACAAAGGTGCAGGACTTCAAGTACTTGGGGTCCACTGTCCAGGAAAATGGGGAATGTGGTAAAGAGGTGAAGAAGAGAGTCCAGGCAGGATGGAGCGGATGGAGAAAAGTTTCAGGAGTGATTTGTGACAAAAAGGTGTCAGCAAAGGTCAAAGGAAAAGTTTACAAGACAGTGGTGAGACCAGCTATGTTGTATGGTCTGGAGACAGTGTCATTGACAAAAAGACAGGAGAAAGAACTGGAAGTAGCAGAAATGAAGATGCTGAGGTTCTCCTTAGGAGTGACAAGGATGGATAAGATCAGGAATGAGATCATCAGAGGTACAGCACATGTTGAACAACTGGGAGATAAAGTTAGGGAGGCCAGACTGAGATGGTTTGGACATGTCCAGAGGAGGGACAGTGGGTATATTGGTAGAAGGATGTTAGAAATGCAGCTGCCAGGAAAAAGACACAGAGGAAGGCCAAAGAGGAGATATATGGATGCAGTTAGAGAGGACATGGAGGTAGTTGGAGTGAGGACAGAGGATGCAGAGGACAGAGTGAGGTGGAGGAGATGACTCGCTGTGGCGACCCCTGAAAAGGGAAAAGCCAATAAAGAAGAAGAAGACAACAGCAACAATTGAACAGACGCTCGTATTTGAGGTTCATGGAGTTTTGTTTTGAACTCAGCCTCAAACATAAGGGTATCCAGTGTGTGCTGCAGTGGTAAAATTATAGTTTGTATATTTCACGTTCATGCTCCATGGATGCAGAGGTGGATTCCTCATTCAAGCCAACACAGACAGTCAGATTTCAGTCAGCTGCTCTGTCTGTCCCTCTGTCCCACTTTGGAACTGTATCTAAAACATTATAACAATGTTCAGACCAAGCTCATTAGCCCGGTGATTTGTTGACTGTCCCTAAGAGAACCATTGCTCCTCAGAGGAGGGACAGACTGAGAGCAGCTGAAGGACATCAGACTGACTGCGTCGACTCGAACAAGGAAGCCATCGCTGAATCCACAGAGCATGAACATGAAATATACAACATAAAACTAATTTTATCACTGCAGCACACACTGGATATCCTTATATTCAAGGCTGATTTCAAAATTCAATTCAGTTTATTTATATAGCGCCAAGTCACAAACTCCATGAACCTCAAACACAGGAGTCTGTTCCATTGTTGCTGTTGTCTGTGAGGTAACACTACATGCAGTACAGTACTGTGAGGGAACGCAAAAACGTTTGCGTGGGAACGCAAAACTATTGTGAGGGAACGCAAAAGAAAAAGACCCCCCACGTCCCCTCCAGGCCTCCGTAGTTTTCACATGCAAAGAACATATACTTTATGGGTATTAATATTTTTACATTCTATCACTTATCACACTTTTCAAAGACAATTTGACCATTCTCAAAAAACAACTTTTGCAACTGTTAATACTTTACTTGAATGTACACCAAACAGCATAAACAAGGGACATACCACTGTTAATCTGGTCTCAGAGCCATAATCTGTTGGAAAAACATGCATGCTGGTATTTATGTGACTGTTACTTGTGATTTTAAACATTTCTTTAGACTAATTGTAGGAACAGAACTCCTTTTCTCTCTGCGTTTCCATCACACATCATAGTGACATGATATATAGAACTGTTTTTTGTTTGTTTTAATTTGTTAAATCAACAGCACATGAGTTCATTACGAGTTTCAGTTCTGCTGAAATAGAATAAAGGCAAAAGGCTAACAGATTTTTGGCAACCTTACTCCTGAGTGTGTCATTGTGTGTTTTTAGGGAGAAAACATCCATATTTTTAATGGAGAACTGAATGGCTCAGTTTGATTTGTCCATAAATCAGATTAAGTGAAGCCACTGCAGCAGTGAGTGTGAGAGATTTTCAGCTAATCCATTAATACATAACTCTTAGTTTACTTTAGTCCACTGTGTCTATTTATTTATACACTGAGCTTCGACTTGGTGTGTTTCTTACTGTGGCAGCACCAGTTGACCTGACAGCTGCATGTCGGTGGAACAGTTCAGCTGAGAGCAGAAACGAGCAAACCGAGTCTGTTGGGAAAATAAAAAGCAGATGTTTTATGGCAACAAGAACAAGGACTGAACGCAGCAAACAGAATTCCATCATGGATAATGTTCCAAACAGCTTTCGTGACCCCTGACCTCAGAGCTGCACATGATTAATAATAATTTTCTCATAACTAAGTCCATCTATGAATTCCTCTTTGTTAACCGTTTCTGCTCTTTGTTTACGAGTTGTGGAGAAACAAAGAGGAAACACAGCAGCAGGATGTTGGCTAATCTGCAGCAGATAAGGCATTTGCAGCTGTAAACACATCTGGATAAGCAGGAGGGGATCCTGTTGTGTAAACTGTCTGT
>JBBPBX010067479.1:0-19393 GCA_038048925.1 Garcialebias charrua | reverse complement strand
ATAGAACGTCCGCTGTAGGCAGCCTATGCTATGCTAACGGGAGGTTCACTGCAATTTTCCAACTTTCCCGTTTGTCTGTGTTATAACCTAAAATTATTGAGCTAGAATGTCATAATCCTTTTTGATCAATCCTTCCAATTGTGACGGTTCATTCGGCCCTAATTAATTTATCTCGAACTATCCGCAAATATTTTATTTGTTTATTCAAAAAACTGTTACCAGTCCTGAGGCCTTCTAGCCTGGTTAAAACCAGACCCTCGTTCAGCGCTGAGCTGAAGTTCTATTTTTTCATTTCACCCACATTCACGCTGTAGAAAATGATCTCGTCCTGTTAAAATGGAGAAGTGTAAACCGTTTTAATGTAATGCTTATTTTTGTGTTTCAGGAACCCAGCACCAACTCCTGAGGAGGTGGAGAATTTGTTTATTACTCTATTAACTGTTGTATCTAAATAAACTTTGTTCTTAACCTTAGCGCCTCAATGTTTGTTTCATATTTAAAGGGGACCACACATGCAAAATTCACTTTTTAATGTTTTTTTACTAAACTTTGGGTATTTACTTCATAAAAAAACAGTCCTTGTGCCAAAAAAATGCACCCAGTGGTTTATTTACTCTAAGTAGATTTATTTTACTGTGATGAAAACGGTTCGTTTTTGAAATAAAATGGAAGTCAATCGCGCCTGTGACGTCACAGGCGCGAGGACAACCCACCTCAAACCTGAGTCCAGCCCCTCACCTGGTTAGGCTCAACCCACTTCTGTATTAAACACATGACTGTTGTTTTTCATGATTTCATCTCATCTTTTGTTTATATGTTATTAATTTCATGTGTACAGCACTTTGTTGCAGCTGTGGTTTTTTAAATGGCTTTATAAATAAAGTATAATTGTTATTTTTATGTTTTTTAGTTCAATTTTTAGTGTATTTGCGATCTCTCCCAACGCGCCGCCGGCAAAAATTAAACGAGCATACCCCCGGCGTAGAGACCGGTTGCGACGGGACCCTCTTCTGGCGCCATGGAGCGGAGCTTCAACTGTACAGCCTTGCTGCAGCCTCGCAGCAGCCTCGCAGCAGTGAGGACCTTCCCCTTACGGATTAATTTACGGGAGACACTTGGTGAACTTTGTGTTGTCTTGACTGGAACAGCGATAACGCCCAAAGTCTCCGAGCGGAGCTGGCGAAAACCGGAAGTGGAACAAGCTAACATTAGCTTCGGATTCGGGTGGTCTAATGCTAAAAGGAGCAGCAAACTGCGGCGCGCTCAGACGGGTTTCGGTAAGTTATCTTAAGCTAGCACTAACAGTAAGTCAAATGAGTAATAAAAAAAGAGCTAATTTTAAAACAACAACACATTACAGATACTGGCTGTTACGAGGGCGTAAACAGATCTTTGAAGGGCGTGGACTTCAGAACTTCTATCAGAAACCGGTCGTTCAAAACGAAAGTTAAAACTGGCAGAATTAAAAAGGGTATAATTGATTATCTAAGAATTATTTTGTGCATTAAATTGAAGGAATAGGGTCTAGATAGCACACAGAAATAACATAAAAATTTAAAAAATGCATCTGAGGTCCCCTTTAATCTTCAGATAGCTTGTGACAAGTTTAAGAAGAAAAATCAATCCATAAATATGTCATACAGGCTAAAAATACAGTAATCATTATTTTCCTCCTTCCATTTTTGAATTCTTTAAAGTCCATGACTCACCGTGTTTTCAAATTGCATCGCCATTATTTATTTGTTTATTTAAAAATAATACAGGAGCGTTTATTTATATTGTAGAGAAATAACGGTAAATGTGTTATTTCATGATTTATAGCAGATTTTTAGCAAAAGCTCCGGGAAGATCTGCCCCTCTCTTTTCTCTCCCTGTGGGTCGGGAGTTCAGAAGGTAGCCGCACAGCAGAGCTCTGAGCACACGTGCCCCTTGCTCCACGCTGGACAGAACCGAGCCCTGAGTCCACGAACAGAACTCCAGGGGTAACAGCACAACGGGAGCCAGGGAGAAGACGAGAGAGGCCGCGCGGCTCTTGCTTCTCTAGGCAGAAGCTGAGAGACTCAGCGAGCAACAGTCCGCAGGGTGTTATATCTTATTAAAACGTCTATATAAAAAAATAAAATAAAAACAGAGCACTGGTCCAGTTGTACACACAAATGCACCAAGAAATATGCAGTTTTAATTCCTATTTTTTAAAGATATGTATGGGAACAATTAAATAAATAACAAGTAGGACCGTGGTTTTATTGAGGCAAAAAAAAATATTGTGATATCAAGGTATTTTACTTAATAATTTCTGTATATAGCCTGTTTCAGCTTTTTCAGCTAATTCTACATTTTTAATCCAACTTTTCAGCCTAATTTAGCAAAACCATGCTCTTGTTTAGCTATTTTTTTTAAATCATTCTAATTAACTTAAACTGTTTATTTTCATTATACCAGTGTTTTTCAACCTTTTTGGAGCCAAAGCACAGTGTTTTCACTGAAAAAATCACGAGGCACACCACCAACCAGAATTGTAAAGCAGCAAGGGGCGATATGTACCATTTAAGTTTACCGGTATATATATATATA
Organism: Garcialebias charrua; assembly: GCA_038048925.1. Taxonomy (NCBI): domain Eukaryota; kingdom Metazoa; phylum Chordata; class Actinopteri; order Cyprinodontiformes; family Rivulidae; genus Garcialebias; species Garcialebias charrua. The sequence continues at coordinate 16,819 of JBBPBX010067479.1, read as the reverse complement.
TTATTTTTATTTTTTTATTTATTTTTATTATTATTTATTTTTTTTTTTTTTTTTTGGGTACTTCATTGTGTATTTTATGAGTGTGGACAAAGTCAAACACTAAAGCTGTTTAGAAAACCACTTGGTTTCTAAACTTAAAAATATTTAGATCACAGATCAAAAATTTAAACTGAGAGCCTGTATCATTTTAAGGAAAAAATATGTTGTTTCAAAATTTCATAGCGTCTACAAATCCCCCCCCAAAAAATTGGGATAAATCCATTTTTCCCACTGTGCCGTAGTAAGTGGACCACTTATAGCTTTGGCCCCCTCTCGGTCCCCCCAGCAATAAAAGTCTAGCTCCGCCACTGGTCCAGAGCAGCACAGCGCTGCAGAGAGAGAAAGCCACGCGCAGTTTGGAGAGCAGAGACAAGTCACGCAGGTGAGGCAGGCAAGCTGACGTGACATGGCAGGAAACCATTATTTTAGAACATAAAAAAGGATTTAGTATTCTGTGACTAATCTTATTCTATTTTTAACTGGTCCAGGAACTCTTATCAGATTATTTTATCAGCGAAAGTCAGCGCGTTTTCCTCAATTTTTTCTTTTTTTTTTCACTCAGTCCCACACTTTATTTATTTTATTTGTTTGTGGGTTTAATTTTCAATACCTTCATTCCTAATGTATTATAACGTATTTACGCATGGTAATATACAAATACATCACCTCACCAGATCCCGCCTCCACTTATCATAAGTCAAATTATAAGTGGATTTAATTGACACTGTTTTATAGTTAGCCACAAAACCTAACAAGATTACAGTTGAACTTAGTCTCAGAGTTACAGGAAACGGCGGCGGATAAATTATTTATTTATCCTAAAACCCATAATCCCTCTGTTCCAAAAGCCCGTCGGCTTTTGGTATGCTCGACCACTGCGTGTTTTTACTCTGGGATCTGGAGTCTTGGCTGGAAACTTATAATTCTACTTTTAATTGAGTCCAAACACACTGAGTTTAAATTTGCCTATAAAATTCCCAATCACAGATTTTGTTTAAACAGGAATCTGCTTACCTTTTTTAGAGGTGACAGGTCACTGATCAGTGCTCTGGACTCCGGCTCATCCTTTCCTGTCCGCGCGTGCAACCATCTCGGTAGGAACCTCCAATTGTTGGCGTATGAATCTTATCCGCCCCAGAATTCGTTATTTGGTTCACTTCGGATCAGAAAGGAAAAATACGCTGAAAATACGACAAACACTCATAATTTAAAGTTCCAAAAGACCAGTTTAATTAATCATAAGTTTAAAAAAGAGTCACAGAATACATTTGTTTCATTCCTAACATCCATTACATTTTTCTTTTAAACGTGGACAGTGAGAGAAAAATAGAGAGAGAGAGAGAGAGAGAGAAGAAGGGAGGAGGGGGGAGAGAGGAGGGGGGAGAGAGGACATACAACCTGATCCGTGGGCTACTTCTGCCTTGCTCTTGGATCATGGAAACTTTTTATACCCTTCTGTGGGGGTTTTGTTTCAGAGACTGTTGTCCCTCCTTTATTGCCAGAAGACAGGAAATACCATTTGCTTTTTTCAGTCTGCATAACCCTTATTTTCCAACTCACATGAGAGCTGACGGGGGAGGGAAATTGTGGCTTAACACCCAGAACAAAGAGGCCAGTGTCTCCTTGTCAGTCATATAAATCTATGAAGTCATAAAACTGACAAAAGGCACCAAGGCCCCCCTGCCACAAGTCACTCAAAGACCAGAAGAGACCCAACTTCAAGCATTCCTTAAGTCCCAAAGCCTCACATGAGTAGATGCTCACATTCTGTCTCCTCTCGGAAAACCCTTACCATTTTATGAGAGAAACTTGATCATTTTTAACATCGTATGAAAAACCTCTTCGATATAATGAAAACACAAAGACAAAATTATTTTATTTCATAACAGAGGCAACAGTGTTAACCACTGAGCTGTCGTGTTGCTGTGCTGTTTTATTCAGCATCCATCATCATCCATACATCTCTAACAATTTATGTCATTAATACGGAATAACTTTTTTTGTTTTGGGAGAAAAACCGGAGTATCCGGGGTAAACCCATGCAAACACGAAGAGAACATGCCATCTCCAAGATCCCTTCCCCAGCCCAACCCAAGGATTGAACCCAGGACCTACTTGCTGTGATGCAACAGTGTTAACCACTGAGCTGTCGTGCTGCTGTGCTGTTTTTTTGTTTTTTTTGTTTGCTTGTTTTTTAGGGGGAGAAAAACCGGATTACCCGGAGTAAAAACCCTTGCAAACACGAAGAGAACATGCCATCTCCAAGATCCTTTCCCCAGTCCAACCGAGGATTGAACCCAGGACCTACTTTCTGTGAGGCAACAGTGTTAACCACTGAGCTGCGAGGTCAAGTGGAGAGAAAAATTAATTGACTCTGTTATAACGGCGTTTCAAATATGTCCACATCCTCTGGAAGACATTTTTCCTCGGTTTGGCGTGTGCATGAACAGCCAGTTGAAATTTTAAACAGACGACAATATTTTCAGTAAACTTCTCGTTTTCTTTCATTGCTGCTGAAAGCATCTCGCCTGTGCCGTATATACGGACAATTTCTTTTGTTACTTTTATTACAAACTTTTCAAGCTTGAACAGAGTTGAACATGTGAATAATGTGCACTCACCTCGTGCACTATTTTGGATGTAAAATGCTTTAAATTCAATTCCTCTCCCGATCCTTTGGTAGCTTTTTTAAGTCTTGTAATTAAAACAGACACAAACTCTTCTGCAGCTGGATTGTCAGAGTCAGTTGTACTATCTGAATCATTTCCATCCTCGGTTTGCACAAATAATCTCGTACCAGAGAGGATGCAGATGCAAGTTCATCTCTTGCATTTTCTGAGTCAAAATCAGTTGAAATATCCAATTCGCTTACATCCTCACTTTTCACAAAGACTGGGACGCAGTCTGAAGAACGAGGCCTGTGACCCTGATCCGAAAACGGTGAAGCCAGTGGAGATAGCGGCTGAATGGATGGAGCTTCAACACGGATCTTCTGGATGTCTGTGCATTCCAGATGCAGCTTGCCGATTGAACTTCTCACGGCATTCTTTGTGGAAACATACAGACGCTTTGTGTCTAAAACGGACGATTCAATCAGATTTTTCATGGCTTCAACGAACAAATTCGACAAACTTGTTCCCTCGGAAGCTCCAGACTGTTTAAATGTGCCTCGAAAAACAATGTGATCGTAGACTGTTTCTGTGAGGTCGTTCACAAATTTCCGGAAGTCGTTCTTGGCTAAAATCTCATCCAAGTTCAAAGGCTGTCCCGACGCTTTGATGTTCTCAACAAGCTTAACAAACTTTAAACTTTTCAAGTTTAAATCCGTTATCACAGACGGTTTGGGCCATGATTCGAGTGATTGGCTGGCCAAATCTGATTTGAACTCCGGCAAGCACCCGGGAAGGCAGATTTCTAAATGTTTCATTGAGGTTGCCATTTTCTCATTCATTCATTCCTTTTTTCTTTTCTTTTTTTTTTTTTTTATTTCTCCAAAGGACCTGATTAAACTTTGATAGATTTACTTTGTTGGATTTTTCAATCTGGATTATAGAGTGCACCAGGATAGTGTGTAGTCTGATTTGTCTCCATGTGTCCCTGTGATGGACTGGAGACCTGTCCAGGGAGCCCCCGCCTCTCACAGAGCGCCTGACACAACCACAGACCACTGATCCACCATGTGTGGAACAGAGAGCACCAGGGGGAGCAGATGGTGGAGGTTAAGGGTCTTGCTCAAGGGCTCAGATTGGGGCAAATGAGGGTGGAGACAGGTGTGGGTGCTTCACCTATTCCACCCCACCACAATTTTGATGTTGTCTGTACCGGGAGATGAACCAACGATCTTACGATCACAGGCCCACCATCTCTAACCTCTGCGCCACCACTCCCAATTTATTTTTTTATATTTAATAAGATACTGAATAAAAAAGCACAGCAGCAACCTGGACAGGTCTCCAGACCATCACAGGGACACATGGAGACAAACAATCATTCACACCTACTGTATTTATTCATCTGTAACTGTTCATGTCAAGAACCAGATTTATTTTTTATTTTTTCTAATTTCCTTTTATAGATGGCCTCCCCTTCTCACCTTACAGCCATCCTCTTCACACCATTATGATTATTTTTTAAGAAAAAAAAACTTTTTTAACGGGAGAAACCGGAGTACCCGGAGAAAACCCACACACAAACACAAAGAGAACCTGCAATCCCCATACAGAAAGACCCCCAGTCCAATCTGAGGATTGAACCCAGGACCTACTTGCTGTGAGGCAACAGTGTTAACCACTGAGCTGTCGTGTTGCTGTGCTGTTTTATTCAGCATCCATCATCATCCATACATCTCTAACAATTTATGTCATTAATACGGAATAACTTTTTTTGCTTTGGGAGAAAAACCGGAGTATCCGGGATAAACCCATGCAAACACGAAGAGAACATGCCATCTCCAAGATCCCTTCCCCAGCCCAACCCAAGGATTGAACCCAGGACCTACTTGCTGTGATGCAACAGTGTTAACCACTGAGCTGTCGTGCTGCTGTGCTGTTTTTTTTTTTTTTTGTTTGCTTGTTTTTTAGGGGGAGAAAAACCGGATTACCCGGAGTAAAAACCCTTGCAAACACGAAGAGAACATGCCATCTCCAAGATCCTTTCCCCAGTCCAACCGAGGATTGAACCCAGGACCTACTTTCTGTGAGGCAACAGTGTTAATCACTGAGCTGCGAGGTCAAGTGGAGAGAAAAATTAATTGACTCTGTTATAATGGCGTTTCAAATATGTCCACATCCTCTGGAAGACATTTTTCCTCGGTTTGGCGTGTGCATGAACAGCCAGTTGAAATTTTAAACAGACGACAATATTTTCAGTAAACTTCTCGTTTTCTTTCATTGCTGCTGAAAGCATCTCGCCTGTGCCGTATATACGGACAATTTCTTTTGTTACTTTTATTACAAACTTTTCAAGCTTGAACAGAGTTGAACATGTGAATAATGTGCACTCACCTCGTGCACTATTTTGGATGTAAAATGCTTTAAATTCAATTCCTCTCCCGATCCTTTGGTAGCTTTTTTAAGTCTTGTAATTAAAACAGACACAAACTCTTCTGCAGCTGGATTGTCAGAGTCAGTTGTACTATCTGAATCATTTCCATCCTCGGTTTGCACAAATAATCTCGTACCAGAGAGGATGCAGATGCAAGTTCATCTCTTGCATTTTCTGAGTCAAAATCAGTTGAAATATCCAAATCGCTTACATCCTCACTTTTCACAAAGACTGGGACGCAGTCTGAAGAACGAGGCCTGTGACCCTGATCCGAAAACGGTGAAGCCAGTGGAGATAGCGGCTTAATGGATGGAGCTTCAACACGGATCTTCTGGATGTCTGTGCATTCCAGATGCAGCTTGCCGATTGAACTTCTCACGGCATTCTTTGTGGAAACATACAGACGCTTTGTGTCTAAAACGGACGATTCAATCAGATTTTTCATGGCTTCAACCAACAAATTCGACAAACTTGTTCCCTCGGAAGCTCCAGACTGTTTAAATGTGCCTCGAAAAACAATGTGATCGTAGACTGTTTCTGTGAGGTCGTTCACAAATTTCCGGACGTCGTTCTTGGCTAAAATCTCATCCAAGTTCAAAGGCTGTCCCGACGCTTTGATGTTCTCAACCAACTTAACAAACTTTAAACTTTTCAAGTTTAAATCAGTTATCACAGACGTTTTGGGCCATGATTCGAGTGATTGGCTGGCCAAATCTGATTTGAACTCCGGCAAGCACCCGGGAAGGCAGATTTCTAAATGTTTCATTGAGGTTGCCATTTTCTCATTCATTCATTCCTTTTTTCTTTTCTTTTTTTTTTTTTATTTCTCCAGAGGACCTGATTAAACTTTGATAGATTTACTTTGTTGGATTTTTCAATCTGGATTATAGAGTGCACCAGGATAGTGTGTAGTCTGATTTGTCTCCATGTGTCCCTGTGATGGACTGGAGACCTGTCCAGGGAGCCCCCGCCTCTCACAGAGCGCCTGACACAACCACAGACCACTGATCCACCATGTGTGGAGCAGAGAGCACTAGGGGAACAGATGGTGGAGGTTAAGGGTCTTGCTCAAGGGCTCAGATTAGGGCAAATGAGGGTGGAGACAGGTGTGGGTGCTTCACCTATTCCACCCCACCACAATTTTGATGTTGTCTGTACCGGGAGATAAACCAACGATCTTTCCATCACAGGCCCACCATCTCTAACCTCTGCGCCACCACTCCCAATTTATTTTTTTATATTTAATAAGATACTGAATAAAACAGCACAGTAGCAACCTGGACAGGTCTCCAGACCATCACAGGGACACATGGAGACAAACAATCATTCACACCTACTGTATTTATTCATCTGTAACTGTTCATGTCAAGAACCAGATTTATTTTTTATTTTTTCTAATTTCCTTTTATAGATGGCCTCCCCTTCTCACCTTACAGCCATCCTCTTCACACCATTATGATTATTTTTTAAGAAAAAAAAACTTTTTTAACGGGAGAAACCGGAGTACCCGGAGAAAACCCACACACAAACTCAAAGAGAACCTGCAATTCCCATACAGAAAGACCCCCAGTCCAATCTGAGGATTGAACCCAGGACCTACTTGCTGTGAGGCAACAGTGTTAACCACTGAGCTGTCAAGTTGCTGTGCTGTTTTATTCAGCATCCATCATCATCCATACATCTCTAACAATTTATGTCATTAATACGGAATAACTTTTTTTGTTTTGGGAGAAAAACCGGAGTATCCGGGGTAAACCCATGCAAACACGAAGAGAACATGCCATCTCCAAGATCCCTTCCCCAGCCCAACCCAAGGATTGAACCCAGGACCTACTTGCTGTGATGCAACAGTGTTAACCACTGAGCTGTCGTGCTGCTGTGCTGTTTTTTTGTTTTTTTTGTTTGCTTGTTTTTTAGGGGGAGAAAAACCGGATTACCCGGAGTAAAAACCCTTGCAAACACGAAGAGAACATGCCATCTCCAAGATCCTTTCCCCAGTCCAACCGAGGATTGAACCCAGGACCTACTTTCTGTGAGGCAACAGTGTTAACCACTGAGCTGCGAGGTCAAGTGGAGAGAAAAATTAATTGACTCTGTTATAACGGCGTTTCAAATATGTCCACATCCTCTGGAAGACATTTTTCCTCGGTTTGGCGTGTGCATGAACAGCCAGTTGAAATTTTAAACAGACGACAATATTTTCAGTAAACTTCTCGTTTTCTTTCATTGCTGCTGAAAGCATCTCGCCTGTGCCGTATATACGGACAATTTCTTTTGTTACTTTTATTACAAACTTTTCAAGCTTGAACAGAGTTGAACATGTGAATAATGTGCACTCACCTCGTGCACTATTTTGGATGTAAAATGCTTTAAATTCAATTCCTCTCCCGATCCTTTGGTAGCTTTTTTAAGTCTTGTAATTAAAACAGACACAAACTCTTCTGCAGCTGGATTGTCAGAGTCAGTTGTACTATCTGAATCATTTCCATCCTCGGTTTGCACAAATAATCTCGTACCAGAGAGGATGCAGATGCAAGTTCATCTCTTGCATTTTCTGAGTCAAAATCAGTTGAAATATCCAATTCGCTTACATCCTCACTTTTCACAAAGACTGGGACGCAGTCTGAAGAACGAGGCCTGTGACCCTGATCCGAAAACGGTGAAGCCAGTGGAGATAGCGGCTGAATGGATGGAGCTTCAACACGGATCTTCTGGATGTCTGTGCATTCCAGATGCAGCTTGCCGATTGAACTTCTCACGGCATTCTTTGTGGAAACATACAGACGCTTTGTGTCTAAAACGGACGATTCAATCAGATTTTTCATGGCTTCAACGAACAAATTCGACAAACTTGTTCCCTCGGAAGCTCCAGACTGTTTAAATGTGCCTCGAAAAACAATGTGATCGTAGACTGTTTCTGTGAGGTCGTTCACAAATTTCCGGAAGTCGTTCTTGGCTAAAATCTCATCCAAGTTCAAAGGCTGTCCCGACGCTTTGATGTTCTCAACAAGCTTAACAAACTTTAAACTTTTCAAGTTTAAATCCGTTATCACAGACGGTTTGGGCCATGATTCGAGTGATTGGCTGGCCAAATCTGATTTGAACTCCGGCAAGCACCCGGGAAGGCAGATTTCTAAATGTTTCATTGAGGTTGCCATTTTCTCATTCATTCATTCCTTTTTTCTTTTCTTTTTTTTTTTTTTATTTCTCCAAAGGACCTGATTAAACTTTGATAGATTTACTTTGTTGGATTTTTCAATCTGGATTATAGAGTGCACCAGGATAGTGTGTAGTCTGATTTGTCTCCATGTGTCCCTGTGATGGACTGGAGACCTGTCCAGGGAGCCCCCGCCTCTCACAGAGCGCCTGACACAACCACAGACCACTGATCCACCATGTGTGGAACAGAGAGCACCAGGGGGAGCAGATGGTGGAGGTTAAGGGTCTTGCTCAAGGGCTCAGATTGGGGCAAATGAGGGTGGAGACAGGTGTGGGTGCTTCACCTATTCCACCCCACCACAATTTTGATGTTGTCTGTACCGGGAGATGAACCAACGATCTTACGATCACAGGCCCACCATCTCTAACCTCTGCGCCACCACTCCCAATTTATTTTTTTATATTTAATAAGATACTGAATAAAAAAGCACAGCAGCAACCTGGACAGGTCTCCAGACCATCACAGGGACACATGGAGACAAACAATCATTCACACCTACTGTATTTATTCATCTGTAACTGTTCATGTCAAGAACCAGATTTATTTTTTATTTTTTCTAATTTCCTTTTATAGATGGCCTCCCCTTCTCACCTTACAGCCATCCTCTTCACACCATTATGATTATTTTTTAAGAAAAAAAAACTTTTTTAACGGGAGAAACCGGAGTACCCGGAGAAAACCCACACACAAACACAAAGAGAACCTGCAATCCCCATACAGAAAGACCCCCAGTCCAATCTGAGGATTGAACCCAGGACCTACTTGCTGTGAGGCAACAGTGTTAACCACTGAGCTGTCGTGTTGCTGTGCTGTTTTATTCAGCATCCATCATCATCCATACATCTCTAACAATTTATGTCATTAATACGGAATAACTTTTTTTGCTTTGGGAGAAAAACCGGAGTATCCGGGATAAACCCATGCAAACACGAAGAGAACATGCCATCTCCAAGATCCCTTCCCCAGCCCAACCCAAGGATTGAACCCAGGACCTACTTGCTGTGATGCAACAGTGTTAACCACTGAGCTGTCGTGCTGCTGTGCTGTTTTTTTGTTTTTTTTGTTTGCTTGTTTTTTAGGGGGAGAAAAACCGGATTACCCGGAGTAAAAACCCTTGCAAACACGAAGAGAACATGCCATCTCCAAGATCCTTTCCCCAGTCCAACCGAGGATTGAACCCAGGACCTACTTTCTGTGAGGCAACAGTGTTAACCACTGAGCTGCGAGGTCAAGTGGAGAGAAAAATTAATTGACTCTGTTATAACGGCGTTTCAAATATGTCCACATCCTCTGGAAGACATTTTTCCTCGGTTTGGCGTGTGCATGAACAGCCAGTTGAAATTTTAAACAGACGACAATATTTTCAGTAAACTTCTCGTTTTCTTTCATTGCTGCTGAAAGCATCTCGCCTGTGCCGTATATACGGACAATTTCTTTTGTTACTTTTATTACAAACTTTTCAAGCTTGAACAGAGTTGAACATGTGAATAATGTGCACTCACCTCGTGCACTATTTTGGATGTAAAATGCTTTAAATTCAATTCCTCTCCCGATCCTTTGGTAGCTTTTTTAAGTCTTGTAATTAAAACAGACACAAACTCTTCTGCAGCTGGATTGTCAGAGTCAGTTGTACTATCTGAATCATTTCCATCCTCGGTTTGCACAAATAATCTCGTACCAGAGAGGATGCAGATGCAAGTTCATCTCTTGCATTTTCTGAGTCAAAATCAGTTGAAATATCCAAATCGCTTACATCCTCACTTTTCACAAAGACTGGGACGCAGTCTGAAGAACGAGGCCTGTGACCCTGATCCGAAAACGGTGAAGCCAGTGGAGATAGCGGCTTAATGGATGGAGCTTCAACACGGATCTTCTGGATGTCTGTGCATTCCAGATGCAGCTTGCCGATTGAACTTCTCACGGCATTCTTTGTGGAAACATACAGACGCTTTGTGTCTAAAACGGACGATTCAATCAGATTTTTCATGGCTTCAACCAACAAATTCGACAAACTTGTTCCCTCGGAAGCTCCAGACTGTTTAAATGTGCCTCGAAAAACAATGTGATCGTAGACTGTTTCTGTGAGGTCGTTCACAAATTTCCGGACGTCGTTCTTGGCTAAAATCTCATCCAAGTTCAAAGGCTGTTGTTATGAAATAAAAAATATATTTGTCTTAAGGGGTTTTTCACATGGTGTTCAGATGATCAGTTTTTCTTGTAGAGTGGTGAGAATTTGCTGAGGGGACACAGGATGTGAGCATGTCTGGTTCTGAAGAAGTGCTCACTTTGGATCTGATTGGTTTGGGAAGAGACTTTTGGCGCCTCTCTGTCTGTCAGTTTTATGACTTTAAGATATATGACTCTGTAAGGAAGTCACTGGAAGTCTCCTTGTTCTGTGTGGCTCTTCAGCCACCCTTCCCCCTCGTTAGCTCTCGTATGAGCTGAAAAAAGCAGAAACTTCTTCTTGTTGGTGGAAGAGCAGGCAACGCCCTACAAAAGAATAAAAGCAATGGGTTTTTCCTCCTCCGTCAGTCAATGCAAGGAGCCGGCCATGGGAAAAGCAGCCCACCAAGGTCGTATGCGGGGTCTCCCTGTCCCTCTTTTTCCCCCTCTCTCCCTCCCTTCTCCCTTCTCTCTCTCTCTCTCTCTCTCTCACTGTCCACGTCTTTTAAAACAAATGTAATGGCTTTTAGAAAATAGAACAAATGTATTCTGTGACTTTTCAAACTTATAATTAAACTGGTTTTTGGAACTTTAAATTACGTGCGTTTGTTGTATTTTCAGTGTATCTCTCCTTTCTGATCTAAAGTGAACCAAATAACGAATTCTGGGACGGATAGTTTCATACGTCAACAATTGGAGGTTCCTACCGAGTTGGTTGCACGCGCGGACAGGAAAGGATGAGCCGGAGTCCAGAGCACTGATCAGTGACCGGTCACCTCTAAAAAAGGTAAGCAGATTCCTGTTTAAACGAAATCTGTGATTGGAAATTTTATAGGCAAATTTTACTCAGTGTATTTGGACTCAATTAAAAGTGGAATTATAAGTTTCCAGCCAAGACTCCAGATCCCAGAGTAAAAACACGCAATGGTCGAGCCAACCAAATGCCGACGGGCGTTTGGAACAGAGGGAAAGGGGTTCTAGGATAAATAAATAATTTATCCGCCGCCGTTTCCTGTAACTCTGAGACTAAGTTCAACTGTAATCTTGTTAGGTTTGTGGCTAACTATAAAACAGTGTCAATTAAATCCACTTATAATTTGACTTATGATAAGTGGAGGCGGGATCTGGTGAGGTGATGTATTTGTATATTACCATGCGTAAATACATTATAATACATTAGGAATGAAGGCATTGAAAAAATTTAAACCCACAAACAAATAAAATAAATAAAGTGTGGGACTGAGTGAAGAAAAAAATTAAACCCACAAACAAATAAAATAAATAAAGTGTGGGACTGAGTGAAGAAAAAATATTGAGGAAAACGCGCTGACTTTCGCTGATAAAATAATCTGATAAGAGTTCCTGGACCAGATAAAAATAGAATAGAATTAGTCACAGAATACTAAATCTTTTTTATGTTCTAAAATAATGGTTTCCTGCCATGTGAGGAGTCAATGCCTGCCTCACCTGCGTGACTTGTCTCTGCTCTCCAAACTGCGTGTGGCTTTCTCTCTCTCTGCAGCGCTGTGCTGCTCTGGACCAGTGGCGGAGTTAGACTTTTATTGCTGGGGGGGCCGAGAGGGGGCCAAAACTATAAGTGGTCCACTTACTACAGCACAGTGGGAAAAATGGTTTTATCCCAATTTTTTTGGGGGGGGATTTGTAGACGCTATGAATTTTTGAAACAACATATTTTTTCCTTTATAATGATACAGGCTCTCAGTTTAAATTTTTGATCTGTGATCTAAATATTTTTAAGTTTAGAAACCAAGTGGTTTTCTAAACAGCTTTAGTGTTTGACTTTGTCCACACTCATAAAATACACAATGAAGTACCCAAAAAAAAAAAAAAATATATATATATATATATATATATAATAAAAAAAAATAAAAATATATATATATACCGGTAAACTTAAATGGTACATATCGCCCCTTGCTGCTTTGAGCATGTAACAGTCACAAGACCACATTGAAATAAGAAATATAAAATATGATAAAAATACATTTCTGTGTTTATTTTATTTCTATCCAAGACACTATGATAAGAATGACTATATATTTAATATAGGTGGATAGAGTACAGTATCTCTGTTTACAATTCTGGTTGGTGGTGTGCCTCGTGATTTTTTCAGTGAAAACACAGTGTGCCTTGGCTCCAAAAAGGTTGAAAAACACTGGTCTAATGAAAATAAACAGTTTAAGTTAATTAGAATGATTTAAAAAAATAAAAATAAATAAATAGCTAAGCAAGAGCATAGTTTTGCTAAATTAGGCTGAAAAGTTGGATTAAAAATGTAGAATTAGCTGAAAAAGCTGAAACAGGCTATATACAGAAATTATTAAGTAAAATACCTTGATATCACAATATTTTTTGCCTCAATAAAACCACGGTCCTACTTGTTATTTATTTAATTGTTCCCATATATATCTTTAAAAATAGGAGTTGAAACTGCATATTTCTTGGTGCATTTGTGTGTACAACTGGACCAGTGCTCTGTTTTTATTTTTTTTATTTATTATATAGACGTTTTAATAAGATATAACACCGTTGCGACTGTTGCTCGCTGCTCTCAAAGCCTCTACTCAGAGGAGCGAGAGCCACGCGTCTTCTCCCTGGCTCCCCGTTCTGCTGTGTTACCTTTGAAGTTCTTTCTGTTGACCCAGGGCTCGGTTCTGTTCCAGCTTTGTTGCGTGAAGCACTGGGAGCACGCGCGCTCAGAGCTCTGCCTTTCTGAACTCCCGACCCACGGGGAGAGAAAAAAGAGAGGGGCAGATCTTCCCGGAGCTTCTGCTAAAATATGTTATAAATCATGAAATAACACATTTAGCGTTATTTCTCTACAATATAAATAAACGCTCCTGCATTGTTTTTTAAATAAACAAATAAATATTAATGGCGATGCAATTTGAAAACATGGTGGGTCATGGACGAATTCAAGAACAGAGGGAGGAAAATAATGATTACTGTATTTTTAGCCTGTATGACATATTTATGGATTGTTTTTTCTTCTTAAACTTTTCACAAGTTATCTGAGGATTACAATATGAAACAAACATCGAGGCGCTGAGATTAGAATAAAGTTTTATTTAGATACAGCAGTTTAATAGAGTAAAAAAAACGTAGTCCACCTCCTCATGGTGCTGGGTTCCTGAAACACAAAAATAAACGTTACATTAAAACGGGTTACACTTCTCCATTTTAACAGGACTAGATCATTTTCTACAGCGTGAATGTGGGTGAAATGAAAAAAAAATAGAACTTCAGCTCAGCTCTGAACGAGGGTCTGGTTTTAACCAGGCTAGAAGGCCTCAGGATTGTACGGTTTTTTGAATAAACAAATAAAATATTTGCGGATAGGTCGAGACAAATTAATTAGGGCCGAATGAACCGTCACAGCTGGAAGGATTGATCAAAAAAGATTATGACATTCTATCTCAATAATTTTAGGTTATAACACTTAAACAACGGGAAAGTTGGAAAATTGCAGTGAACCTCCCGTTAGCATAGCATATGCTGCCCAACAGCGGACATTTTATAACTTTGTAACGGTAGACAGCTCACATCGGATTCGCTAACAAAGCGTACAGTGGCGAGTCGTGTAGATAAACAATATCGACTTTAAATAATCCAAATTTAGTTTTTGTAGACGAACTTAGCAGCTAACAGCAAAGCTAACGAGCCACGTTTGACGTGGTTCACGAGACTTCGTCTTATAATTTGTGTATAGGACGTGAGGCATACTTGCATTTTCCAATATAAGACCAATTTGGAAGACGTACTTTTGTGAATAGTTCCAGTGAATGTCCACGTCTTGTGAGCGGACGCAAAAGACAGTCGTTTCCTGTACAGCCTGAGCAGGGTTGCCAGGTGAGAAATGTAGGATTATCGTACACCCATTATAAACAAAATAATAAGTACTGTACTGTAGCGTCTAACAGGCACTCACAGCTTTGTGGCGTCAGTACTGGGGGAACCATAGACATTAATACGCATTATTGTCTGGTGGTAATTAATGACCTCTACAGAAAGTCTTCTGTCACATTTAGAAAAGCAGGATTAGCTGGAATTCCAAGACGCCTTCAGGGTTAAAAAAAAAAAACTCCGACAGACAGTTGCGACAGGCTGATGAAAACCGATCACAACTACACGTTTACAGAATGGCGAAATTATTGTATTTTTGGCCTTTGTCGGGATTATTGATCGTACAGAGGGCAAAATTATCGTACAAATACGAAAATTATCGTACAGCTGGCAACATTGAGCCTGAGTATAATGGAGACCCCTGATGGACGAAAAAAGGTACTGCAGACAGGAGCATAATAATTTCTAGAAAAAAACAAAAACAGGTCGGAGTCACTTTATTTTTTAATTTAGTCATCCAGTTGGGTTATTCGTTCTGAAACATTTAATAAAAGTAAAGGGGTGCAGGTACAGAGTTTAATAACTGTTTGGAGTCAGATGAATAAGAGAAGAGGACAGATTGGGGTTTGAAGAATAAATAATAATAATAATAATAGTAATGAATTCAATTTATAACGCACTTTTCATTAATGGAAATCTCAAAGTGCTAAGGAGGGAGTAGCCCTCACAGACAGGTCTTAAATGAATACATATTTATAGATGTGGAAAATGGATTTAAAATTCATTCATTTCTAAATTTTGATGTACTTTTAACATGCAGGAAAGGGTTTTAACAGAACTGTTTTTTTGTATGTCCAGAAGCTCAGATTTAGCTTTTTTAGATTTCTCTACATGGATTATGGAGCATGCATCAGGGTATTTAACAAAACAGTTTGTTGAATAAATGTTTTAAAACGTGCAATCACTGATCATTTCTTTAATATGTAATGCACTTAAATGTTAAACTGAGTACAAATGTAAAAGGACAATTAATTTAATGTTAATATTTTTATAATTTCTTTATTCTTTGCACTAATATAAAGACAAAAGTGGACTTTTGGAATGAGTATTCTGGTCTGACCCCCTTGAGATCAGATTAAGCTGTATGCGGCCCCTAGATCAAAATGAGTTTGACACCCCTGGATTAATAGTTATATACCTGGAACAACAGGCCAAAATGAAAGAGCCCATATTTTTACTTTGAATAAATGAGCCACTGAGCTTAATAATTTCAAATTGTCAATTTAGGAGGGCATGAAAATATACACGATACATAAATAAATCCAACAAGAAGGCAGGTCTTAGGAGGCTCAAGGAATTTGCTAATTATCATAGACTGTATACTAGCAAGGGGGTCTTAGAAGACCGTAAATTATATTTTCTAAAATAAAAGTAGGCTACAGTATTTTTTGATTTCAGGGTTAAATTGATTATTTCACTTTTAGGTAAACTAATGTTTTGGATCTGTTGTGCAGATCAGATTAAAAGATGCCTCCGTCGAAGGTTCCATAATAAAGATTGTTAACAGAAAATTAATTTGATCCCGGTCTGTTAATGATTTTTTTTTAATTTTTAGTTTTTCAATTTTTTAAATAGCCTCATTGAACAGTGTTGATGGAACAAGAGTGAGTCTTGTGAATCCCACCTCATCTTTACAGAACACATAATGGTAAATATGCATTAAGATAGGCCTCTGCCAAAACACATGCAGCATCTGACTTTTGAATCTCGGCTACTGTGGTTATTGATCAGATCGGATCAGATTTAATATGAAGGTGTGTCCAGAAACTGAAGAACAAACTCATATGCAACCTTGCTCAAAGAACTTTGAGGGGCATACGCAAGGAACGACTGAAAACAACAAAGGCACCGAAAGAACAAAAGACTGTCCACAAAAACTTTCAGCCGAGCAGAGGCAAAGACTTTCTCAAAGAACTGTCGAAACATGGTCATCAGACACAAATGGCCAGGATATACGGTCCGGATTTGGGGGTCCGGACGAGAATCAGAACCCAGTGAACGTCTCACTGGGGGCTGGAACAAGAGAAAGCTGAACACGTTCTCCAAACAGACAAGAGAACAAATGGTCCTGAAGTCACTCATACCAGCAAAGGCCACACCCCATATTGATCTGTGAGGATCTGTCGTTGATCTTAGTGGCCGGGATCAAAACTACAGCTGCTATGATAAATTTTTAATGAAACACATAGGCACATTAGGGCCTGCCAGCGCAGGCCTCATGATTCTCAGTTATACTATGCTCAGGTGGATCTGACGACTTGCTTTTTCTGGTTCTTGTAACTGTGGTGAAGCTGAAGGGGAGCAAGGGAAATGATCCTAGCTCCTGGCCCCAAAACGAGTTAACTTTTATATTTTTGTTTTTGCAGTTATCCTTGGCGGAGTGCATGTTGGGATTCTGATGTGTCACAAGGGGTACATTTTGGTTAATTA
>JBBPBX010067478.1:2441-13278 GCA_038048925.1 Garcialebias charrua | reverse complement strand
TTTTTCAAAAAAGTTAAAGTGAAAAATTATAATTCTTAGTAGAACGGAGTATGAAAGCATGATCTGGAAATAAGATCAAAAACAAAAAAATAAAATAAAAATGTGACCCTGAGCTAAAAATGTAAGAAATCAAACAACAACAACAACAAAATCATAAAGAAAAAAAGGCAAAGTTGTATAAATTTAAAGAACAAAGATAATTAAAAGAACCCTAAAAGGAAAAAATAAATGTTAAACAGCAAAACAAAACATGAGATACAGAAACAACAACAACAACGTTGGTCTGAAAAAGCAGTGTTTCTCAAACTGGGGTCCTCGGACTCCCGGGGGTCAACGAGCTGTGCTTGGGGGTCCGCAAAAAATTTTCATTTTTATTCTTTACAAGCACATAGATGTTTAACAACCCGAAATCACTCAAACTTTTCTGGGGGACCACCTTCAGATCCCCCCACCCCCGTGCTATTTGCATTTCGGCAACTGTGTTGTTGACATAGAAATGTAAGGATGCATATGGAATGAACTGGCCTACATTACTTATGTAGATTATGAAGAGGGTGGGTCCTAAGACAGAGCCTTGTGGTACACACTTGTTAACAGTTAGATAGCTGGAAGATGTACTGTTACAAACAGGTTTACAAATTAAGTCCTGGTTTGACTACCGCTTTATGATTCTGTTCAGTTTTATTTCTGTAATAATTTGAAGAAGTGACAATACATTTATGTTCATTATGTGAATAGGTGAAGTTTTTAAGTGGTTTTTGACCCTGTTCATTTTCTCAAAACTGCAATTTTTGGAAGTTGAAATAAAAATGTGTGTGAATTAAGTCTGTCTTGAATGAAAAATGCCCCATGTTTAAAAGTATAAAAATTGTATTAACACTGTTAAAGAAAAGGTCTTCAGTTTTTATGTACACACATATTTCCATTGCATTAAATAGGCAAACTGAAGGCTATTATTTTATAAATGTGAGGGTTATGAGGGAGTCCCTGAAACCAAAAAGTTTGAGAACCCCTGATATAAACGAGTTAAAAATGAAAATAATTTGCAAGCTGAATAAAAACAACAACAATGATGTAGGTCTTATAAATAAGTACATTAAAGCTGCAGTATGTAGCTTTTTTTATGAACATATTTCTTCACTCTGTCACTACCTCCTGACAGACTGATGTTAGCCAGGTAATCTCTGAAAAAAAATTAAAAAAAATATTGTCCCCTTGCTTCTCCAGGTGGTAAATAAGCATTTCTAAAAAGAAAAGGTGACCCGCCATTTTCCAGCCAATAAAAACAGAGTTTGTAACCAGCCAATAAAAACAGAGCTTGAATTTGAATCAGCCAATAAAAACAGAGCTTGAATTTGAAATTCAACAGACCACAAGGGGGCAGAGCCACATATGGCTCTGAGGGGGAGGGATCAGAATGCTTTGCCTGTTGAAAATATTTCTAACTGCTGCAGTTCTACAGAAACTGCATACTGAACCTTTAAAGCTGCACTATGTAACTTTGTAATGCAGTCTGTAACTTTTCTAACAATATATTTTTAACATATTTCTTCACTCTGTCACTATCTACTGACAGACTGATGTTAGACAAAGTAATCTCTGAAAAAAACTATAGTCCCCTTGCTTCTCTATCAGCATTTATAAAAACACTAAAAACACAGAGTGACCCGCCATTAACCAGCCAATAAAAACAGAGTTTGTAACCAGCCAATAAAAACAGAGCTTGAATTTGAATCAGCCAATAAAAACAGAGCTTGAATTTGAATCAGCCAATAAAAACAGAGCTTGAATTTGAATTTCAGCAGGGCCAGGGGGAGCAGAGCCATATATGGCTCTGAGGGGGAGGGATCAGAATGCTTTGCCCGTTGAAATTTTTTCTAAGTTCTGCGCTCTACAGAAAGTTACACATAGCACCTTTAATAAAAATATAATAGGTAAATAATGTTCTTAACTCTTTTTATGTATATGAATGTTTCTGTTCAGCGCCCTGAGATGACTTCTGTTGTGACTTGGTGCTATTTAAATAAATTGAACTGAATTGAATCGAAAAAGAACAACAGAAAACCAGTAATTGAATATAAATAATGAACCTATTTACACAAAAGGTAAATAGCCTATATAATAAACCAAGGTAAATTTAAAAGCCTAACCGCTAACCCACAAATACTTTAAAGGAGCTAAAAAAGTAACTAAAAACTGTAAGAAAGATAACAAAGAGCCCAAATAAATGTTGGTGAAGAGCTTAAAGTAAAAGTCGTGTTCGACAAATAGATGTGAACAGAGCTAATGCTCATATCATCTATAAATAATGAGCACGTCTGCTTTGAGTTGATCAAGGTGAGTTCAAAAACAACAAAAAAAGCTGATATGTCTGAGTATCTGCAGGCTTGAGGGCAAAAAGACATTTCAGAATATGCTGCTGTCAATTAAATATTCCCAGCCAGTGGTGGGGGGAGAGATCAGGTGACTGGCATATAAATAGGCCGTCCGCCATCGGTTCGTCTCAGCCGCCTCCTTGACAGGATCAGAGTGACTGAGGGCTGACTCTGATGTCACTTGAAATCAGGACAGCTGTCGCTGAGGGACCTGCGAGTCGGCGGTGAGCCTCGGCGTGTCCCCGAGACACGGACAGGGAGGGAGAGGTTTACATCTGTTCCCTCCGAAGGGGCGGAGAGGTGTGGAGTTCGACCCCGGCGAGATGTAAAACAGGCAGGCGGCGGTTTTACCGACAATGTAGGCTACGCGCACCTGAACAAGTGTTAGACTCAAACATACACGAACGTTTCCGCAGGGTAAATAACCACAAACAAGAAGGAGAAAATCCCAAAAGGAAATATACCTTTATCGACATTTATTTATGTGACATTCTTCCAAGAAGGTAAACAAGCAGCTTCCTTTTCGTTTATGTTCAAATACATTTTAACAAGATACATATGAGCAGAACCACTCTCACCGAGTTGGCCTAAAGGAAGATCTGCAGGAGGGAGAAATCCGTCATTACACCTCGAGTATACCTCTGATTACATTACGTTTACTGCCTCACAGCAAATATAAGAAGTGGACCCGCTCATGGAGCTGCAGCAGCTTGAAGGTTTCCTTATTAGTGCATAACAGTCTTTAGAAATATCTGATATTCTGTTCGTTGACTTTCCCCTCTCATAGTTTTTGTGCCTCAAAACCTTGGTTATAGGACAATGTTCAGTTAGGTCATCTGGATGGTTTCGTTCTCTTTTTTTTTTGCTAAGACATTTTGTCCTTCATTCTAAGGACTTCTTCAGTCCAAGGAGCCACAAACAAAAAGGAGTCCCACAAGTACTAGACTCCACTTTTATTCAGTAGTAGTAGTTTTTTTTTTTCAGAATACAGGTGGTTCCCGACTTACGACGGCATCGACTTACGACATTCCGACTTTACAAACGAATCATATTAATAAAAATATGAAAGAAAAAAAAGAAAATAAAACTTTTTTTGTGTTTAAATGTTCTTGATTTCATGTGTACAGCACTTTCTTGCAGCTGTGGTTGTTTTAAATGGCTTTATAAATAATGTATTATTAATATTAATACATAATTATTAATTTTTAAGCCAATTTACCAAGTTTTCGGCAGTTTCCGCCAGTTTCCGCCAGTTTTCGGCAGTGCCCACGAGTTTAGCCTTAGCCAGTTAGCTCCAGCCGACAGCCGGCTTTGTCCGATCAGAGGTTCCTGCGCTCAGATAAATGATCTGGAGCTGAACGGTGGTTTTGTGGAGGAACGGATGGGCGAAGCAAAACAACACTGTTGACTGCGTGAAGCAGCAGACAGCGAGCCGGACGGGTGTAGCAATGAGCTAACATTCTAACAAGCCTTGCTGTAGGATGGACGGTTGGATGCTAACGCCCCATCGGGGACACGGATCCAACGGGTAGCAGCCGGGAGCTCACCTCCATGTCCGCCTGGCAGCCTAAGATGTTGTCTGGACACTGAGCTAACATGCAAAAACGCGGACAAACAGCTGCGGCAGTCTTGGCGTGGCTAACGCTAACGGGAGCTGCTAATGGCGGGGCCTAACATGCTAATGCGGAGCAGCTTGTTTTGGATGGACGCCGCGGAGAAACGGCTTTCAGTAAGTTATTAACTCTTTTTCTGGCTCAAAATGTATGGAGTTAACATCCTAACAGTCCTTCCTGTAAACAGTTTGGACCGCGTGAAGCAGCTCGAAGTTGCGGAGCTCGGACGTGCAAGAGCTAACATGCAAAAAGACGAGACAGGCTTTACCAGCTCAAAGTCAGAAATTATTTTTTTATTTTTAGCCCTGGACTGTAAGTGTTTTGTGATAATTATGTAGCTGTGTTAAGATAGGCGAAGTGCTTGGTAACTTGGTAACTGTTCATTACCGTACATGTACGTGTATCAGTGGCGGCTCACACAGAGAGCTGTGTTGTGGTAGCTCGGTGATCTGTGGTTGTGTCAGGAAGGACATCCGGTGTAAAAACAATTGCCAAGTCTTCGTGCAACTTAGTTCGCTGTAGCGACCCATGAAGAAGGGAGAAGCCGAAAGAAGAAGAAAATAATTAAATAAATAAAATAATACTGTGTGTGTGTGTGTGTGTGCGTGCGTGCGTGCATGCGTGTAAATAAAGGCAGATGATGCCACATTTTTTTGTTTGAGTAAATATATTGAACAGATGTTGGAGTTGATAGAGAATTTGTTAAAATACAAACTTGGTTTAAACTTAATAAATTATCATTAAATCTAGATAAAACTAATTACCGTATTTTCCGGTGTATAGGTCGCACCTTTTTATGGTTTTTTTCAAGGCCTGCGACCTATACACCGGTGCGACCTATATATGGCTTGTTATCACTTTCGGCGAAACAAATTTTTAAATCCAGCTCATTTCACAATTACGTTCATTTATTAAGGAAAAGTTCAGCTCAGACACATATTTGCTATAATTTTTATCAAACAAATAATTGTTTTTAAGTGTTAATCTTCTTAAAAGCCTTGCTGTGCGCTCCTGTGGCAGACATTTGCAGCAGAGCTAAACGTAGGTGCGACCTATACACCAGTGCGACCTATCTAGGGATTTTTCCAATCTATTGGTGATAATTGGACAATGCGACCTATACACCGGTGCGACCTATACACCAGAAAATACGGTACATGATATTCAGTAATAAAAAGAAAACTGTTGATGTTCCATTTAAAATTGAGGGTGTTGAGATTTGTAGAGTGAGTGAGATGAAGTTTTTGGGTGTTATCATTGATGACAAACTGACATGGAAACAACACATAAATTCTGTAAGAATAAAAATAGCTAAATCTATTGCAGTACTGTACAAAGTCAGAGACTTATTGAATGATAAAGCTCTGTATTTGTTGTATAACACAATCATTGTTCCACACTTAATCTATTGTATTGATGTTTGGGGGAAAGCGTGTAAAACAATTACAAAGCCTATTTTTGTATTACAGAAAAGAGCTGTAAGAATTATCACTAGAAAACATTACTGTCATCCATCAAGCACATTATTTTATCAACTAAAGTTATTGAAATTCCATGATTTGGTAGATTATAGTATTTTATCAGTTATGTATAGGGCTCAGAATAACACATACCTTTAAATATCCAAATACATTTTGTTAAAAGACAAAGTTGTTATAATCTTAAGGGGACAGAGATATTTGTAAAACCAAAATACAGAACCAGTTTAAAGGGACGGTCTACCTCAATCCAGGGAATTGGATTATGGAAAGGTTTGGAGAGTGATGTTAAAAATGTCAAGTCAATGTTTACATTTAAGAAAATGATCAAAACAGAATTGTTAAAACATTTATGAAGTAGCTTAATGTGTAATATATTAGAGTTATTCATTTTGTTCTGTTACTTGAAGATTATTATTGTTTGAACTGATTGTTTGGAAAAAAAGGGGCAGATATACTGTAGTAAGATTTTTTCTTCGTTCTGCTACCTTTCATTTTATATTTTGTATTCTTATCGTTTATGGGATTTTTTTTAATGAATAAAATTGTGTAAATAAATAAGTGTAAATAAAGGTGTTCTAAACTCTTCCCACACTCTTGCAATATTCTAAACATTGTTTCTAAACTCTAAACACTCTAAAAGAGCACAGAATGTCATGATTTCAGCTCTCTGCCTCCTCTGCTCTTTTCCATCTGCAAGCACTCTTGGCCACGCCCACTTCTCCGCTCTGCACGGTGAACAGCTGATCATGCATGGAGAACAGCTGATCAGCTGCCAAAGGTAGTCTATCCTGCAGTAAGGGTTGTACAAAGGTGCAGCAGGTGATTACATTTTTTATTTATTTTAAATAAACATTTTGTGACGATCGTGCGGCTCATCCATCAATCAGCCAATTGTGTGTCATGTCCAGTCTTATTTTGAAAAACCGCAAGAGAGCGAGTTTGCGATAAACGAACCATGAAGTAGCGAGGGACTACTCTATGTGAATGTTTCTGTTCAGTGCTTTGAGATGACTTCTGTTGTGATGTGGCTCTATATAAAAAAACTGAATTGAATAGTTATATGTTTGGATCATGATAGCAGAACTTATTCATGAGAATAAAACAAACTTGAGCATCTTTGCTAAAATGTTCACAATTCACGATGACCTGACAGTGAAACATGTGTGGGGGTGGGGTTATATATGGCTCCTCCTACTCCTCTTAGCAGTTTATGCAGGGCTTACATTAATAAATCATGCCTTATTGAATACAACAGTCACAGCCAACTGGTGTCTCTGCCAATATCACCTTGTTACTAGCCTGTGAAAGCATGACACCGTTCTATCCTGCAGTAGGGTTGTACAGTATGGGTGGTACAGAAGGAGAAAACTTCCAGCACCACAAAATAAATACCAAATAAATATTATAGTTGAGTGCATAGCAATATATCTGGTGCACGTTGAAGAGAAATGTTACATTATACAATGAGCGAGGAAAAAAAAAGAAAGTTATTTGCATAAATGAAAAAAAGCACAGTAAGCAAAGAAAAGGGGGAAAAATAAAGTCAGCTCTTTCCCTAGTGCTGGCCACCCCTGGAGATCAGATAAACTACTATCCCAAGACCTAATGAAGTGGTAAACACTGGGAATTGAATGAATATTAGATGGGGTTTCAGTAATACCTGCCAGGAGAGTCGAAAAATAATAAATAATAAAAGGTGAAAAGAGAAAACAGTAGGAGAAAGTTACTTTTTGCTTCTCAGCTATTCAGCTTCTGCCATCCAAAGAAAGAGGCTTTTTGATCACTCCTAGGCTGGATTTTCTCTTCAGCTGGGAGACAGGAAAGCCCAAGGATGCTGTTGAGTATCATTAGGGCTGGCTCATTGCAACACAAATGAACTAAGCTAATTGTCCACAGGCAGGGAGACGGGAGAATCTCACCCAGTGAAGTGTTTGCAAAGTATAGAAATAATTAATCTCCGTGAGCTTATAAAAAACAAGCAGTGCAGCAAAAGAAAACCTGAATGTGTGCTGAGGCTGAGGATGATGATGATGGAATGAACTGAACAGATGCAGATGTTCAGGTGGAATATTTTATTTGATCCTTTATCCCATAATTTTTTTCTAATGGGTTTTTGGTGATTCAACACACTGAAGTATTAAAAAACTGATTTGGGGCACACCAATGTAATAACCAGTTAAGCAGACTATTCCTCATCCATAAAACACAGTGGACTTGCCAACAACTAGACCAGGGCTGTTCAACTAAACTGCTCAGGGGGCCACAGTTACTGACAGCCAATAATTCAGGGGCAGGACATTCAGCAGTTATTGCCACTATCACTAAGTAGGTTTGTGTTATGGTTTAAAATCTATAGTTTTATTTAAATATAAACTCATTGGTGGGCCGAAATGAGCTCACCTGTGGGCATGATTTGGCCCCTGGGCCGCCAGTTGAATAGCCCTAAACTAGACTGTATTGGGAATGTAAAATGAAGATAACATAGAAGTTTCAATGAATACTAAAATTAATGTTTCCAAGACTCTAAGCCTAAGGATTAACGTATTGGTATATTGAGAATTAATATGATTCAATAATACAATAAAATATTTTAGTTCTATTTCAGTTGTTTGACTCACGCTTTGCGTTTTGCATATGTCAGACAGAAAAACCTACACAAAACGAAAGGTAAGAAAACAAAGATAGATATCTACTGTACAACTTTAATATAGAAATAAAAGACGCTGCAATAAAAAAGGCATGGCCTGAGCTGAAAATACAGTACACCATTTTATAGAGACTATCATATTATGACGTCACAGTTAGTACAGTACACACACAAGCACACATCCATCTATCTTTACTTCCTTTTTCTTTTTCAAGTTGTGGGGGTCACTGGTGCCCATGTCCAGCAGTCACTGTGTGAGAGACGGGGGACACCCTGGACAGGTCTCCAGTTCATCACAGAGACACATAGAGTCAAACAAGACAAACAACCATTCACTCTCTCACTCACACCTAAAGAGAATTTAGTTACCAATCAGTCTAACATGCATGTTTTTGGTCTGTGGGAGGAAACGAGTACCAGGAGAAAACCCACACATGCACGGAGAGAACATGCAAACTCCACCCAGAAAGGTCCCGGGCTGGGATTTGAACCAGCAACCTTATCACTGAGAGGCAGCAGGTCTACCAAATGAGCCACCGCAGTATTAAACTTTATGCACAAAAGTCTTGTTTCTGTTACGTGGGCATGTCATGCAATTTTCCTCTGCAGAAAAAGAACAATTGATTACTGAAAGGTAAACTCTTATACATCTTCACTCTTTTACTAACAATAAACTATAACAAGGAAAATCTATAAAAATTTAACACCATTTAATGGGGACTCACACAGACAGTATCCCACTTGAAGGCAGATGGTTAAAAGTGAAGCACTAGCCATGTGGCATGTGCACTTTCTCTTCTCCCTCTTGGCTTTTTAAAACAAGATGACATCAGACATCTGGTTTAGAAGGCAGGGAAAAAAAAGCTTTTTGAGAAAAATAGACCTTCTATGGAGTAGGCTTTAAACAAATCAGCCTACGTGTGCAGCCACATCTCACAAAGCACACAAAGTGAAGTGCCAGGTCTCACAATTACTGTGCAGTTGTCCCTTGAGTCCATCAGATAGAGTAAAGAGAGCATGTTAAACACCCAGGGCAGTGCTGGAACTGTTCTATAATAAACAAATTTAAATGTGCTTTTACTTAAAAGACACTATTCCTACTGTAACTCTACCATTAATGACATGTTAAGGTTCAGGGTCAAACACATGCATGCATGCATGCACATGCCTATTAGGCCTTTGACAGAATCATTCTGGCTCTATGAGCATCAATAGATGTCTGTGCACCAGACCAGCTTCTTTTGCTGAAAAGTATATTTTTCTGTCCTTCAAAAACCATCCACATCCTGCCTCACTGCTGCAATCAGTCTGTTTGAAGAAATGTACCGGTAATAGTACCGGTACCGTGACTCAACGAGGCTAGCCTGTATAAATAAAGGTTGAATGAATGAAATAGGCATTCTGATAATAACATATGCACTTCTACTGTAGAACCATGCTGCTGCAATGTGTGAACAAACATCAGCAAAGACAATTTCTCCTCCCTCTTTAGGAAAACAGGCCTGAAGCTAGGGACATAGTCTGATACAGGCTGCACAGTCCACAAACACCACCACCAGGTCTTTCACTTGATTTCTTTCTTGTGCTCTGAATCTCAGTCTGCGACGCCGTCAAATTAGTAAGAGGAGGAAAGCATCAGTTCATCTATGACAGCTGTTTCTCTCAACCCTTTCAACATTTTCTATTCCCCTTCCCTTCATACTTTTTTCCCTCTGACTTTTATGGAATCACAACAACACCTCTCTTAGACACCCAGGCAATAAAGCAGGGTCTCCCTTCTTCCACTGCACAGTTCCCTTGGTGAGAACTAAACCAATAAAGAGCCAGCTTAATTACAGCTGCTGAGTTTCACCAACAGCCGAGTTTTGCACCACGGGGCTATGAAAGTGGAAAAGAGGGGACTGGGGGTAGGCCAGGTATGACCGTGTGTTGTGTGGAGGTTTCAAAAGAACTACTGAGGTTACGGTGGTAGTTTGACAAACCACATTCAAACTCTTAAGACACTACTTTATTCACAGACATGACAAAATACAAGGAAGAGTCTTTAAGGCTAACTTTGAAAGTGTTGGCAGAGTTGGAGTGTATAAAGTTCTATCCTCCCTAAGCTGTTACTGTAAAACTAGGGAGCCCTTTAGCCAAGCAACCAGACATTTAGCTTGCAGAAGAAACAAAGAAACAGCTTTGTCAGCTTAATTTTACATCCACAAGCTTTAACTATCTGAAAGTGTAAGGAAGACCACTGCTAAGAAGAACGATACTCACCTGATGATACAGAAAGAAATAAAGGCCTAAAATTCCTTGAAGAAATACATATTGCCATCTTGAATGTCTGACTAGGCCTGTCACGATAACAAATGTTGCTGGGCGATTAATTGTCTCAGAAATTATTGCGATAAATCAGAATCTTCATTGACATTGCACCAGGTACAACGTGAGCATGTACGTCATCCTGAAGGGGGACTAGTGTGTGAAGCTGCAGCAGTTAATCTGCGCGGCCCCCTCATCCCTTATCAGAATGATAATATTGTTTGAAATTTTACAATAATTAGTTACCGTACTTTTCGGCAGATAAGATGCAGTTTTTTTGCTAATTTGAATGCCCTGTGGCTTATACGCCGAAGCGTCTTATTTATGGATTTTTCCCCATATTTTTAGACCCATTTTTGGCTCTGATATCGCTGTTTTTCATTTTGGCCAAAAAATGGTGCGGTACCACTTTTG
>JBBPBX010067476.1:0-19394 GCA_038048925.1 Garcialebias charrua | reverse complement strand
GTCTTTTCATTATGAATCTTATGCCTTTTCAAATGAAATGTGTTCATTTCAAGGTTGATTGCAAAAAAGATTCTATGGAAGTGATAAGACAATATGCTGCGTCAGTTTTTGAGGTTGAAATACAACCTAGGATACCATCAGAGGTTTGTACAGGTCAAAAGGTCACATCCCACTCGCAGGAAGTAGAAGAGGTTTCCTCTCCTTCAGAGTGCAACAGGGAACAGGTCCCTCATGATAACAAACAACAGATCAGTTCCAGCTGGACCAGTGACTCAGATCGGTTCACAGGAGGTTCTTCTGCCCCTGCCCCTCAGGTTGAAAACCTTGTGTGGAGCAGAGAACAACACAAGGTAGGTGTTCGCCCTCCAGATGAACCCAGATGGTCCGGATCGAACCAAAAGAGTTCTCTCATGGATCTCACTGTGGGTGAACTTCGAGAGATGTTGATGTCTGGGTACCGTGACCCTTTGAAAAGTGGTCTGTCCCGACATGTGCCCCCGAGAAGCGGCCCTCCTGCCCCTGCCCCGCTCGAGACATGCAATGAGTCACACATGCTCCAGATTATGGAAGCGGCGCCTCCGCGCGAGGACGTGACTGAGGATGTGGTTTGTTTGTCAAATGATTTGATTGTTACAGTGGTTGACCAAGCTGACACAACGTATGACGTTGTCCTTGATGTTAACACAAACAACCTTGTTCCACCTGATGAAGCGACGCGCAGCACTGCCTTTTGCAACAACTCAGTGCACACAGTTGACAACAACAACGTCAGCGCTGACATAAATGCTGACAGCAAGCAAATTGCTGAAAATCCACATCCTGACGGTCATGAGGCAGACAGCCATCATGATGCGGACAGCGACGATGATTACGCGGACAGAGTCACACGTACACGGACACGTGTGGAAAAGCCTGAACGGTTTCTGTGTCATTTTGTAAGAAGGGGTATAGCTAAGAGAGCTTACCTGCCACTCACATTGGAAGGGGTCCTCGCGCAAGAAGCGCTCCTGGTTAGCGGCTCAGACGTGTCTACCATGTCAGCCGAACTGTTTGAGGAGCTAAGGACCGCCGCTAACGATGTTGACAGGCAAATACCCTTTGTGAAATACACTTATGGTGAACAAGAAGGCCTCGCAAAGACGAGAACAACCCTAATAGCCATGGTTCACATGCAGATTGGCGAGATGTCACTATACCACCCGGTATATGTGTCTGAACTTGACTCACTCCGGGCTCCATTTGTGGTTGGCCAAGATTTTATAAATCGCTTTGAAGCGATTATAAATTATGGCAATCAGACAATGTGGGCCACAGTGAGCAGTCCACTGCCATTCGTGGTACCTCCCCAAGGTCAGGACACTGACTGTCTAACAGCAGGTACCGCTGAGGTAAAAAAGGATTCCCCAACCGAGACCACAAACCCGGTAAGTGATCCTTCATATACAGGTGAGACAGAGGAGACTCAACATTTGTACCAGACTCTGGCCCATCACGAGGACCTCCTCTGCGAGCTGACACCTTCAGCACTCCCTGACCACTTCCTACCACAGGTAGAAGAGGGTGTGGTGATCCAAGGGTCCCACACCGTTGACGCTGTACTGTCCTGTGGGACAGGTAATTCGGCAAACAGCCAAGCTTGCAGTGAAGTCTTGGTTAGAGGACATCTGAGTCCAGAAGGTGGCAGTCTACAACACGCTGACAGTCACTTGGACTCCATTGTTGCTGATTTTGAGGACCCCTCCTCAAACAAAAGGGGGGCAAACTCACACTTCCTACCACAGGTAGAGGACGGTGTAGAGATCCACGGATCACACACCGAGAACGCTGTGCTGTCCTCTGGGACAGATAATTCAGCCATCAGCCAAGCTTTCGATGAAACCTTGGTTCAAGAGCTTTTGAATCTGGAACTACTCAGCGATGACATAGTTCTGACAGACTCAAAGTGCACCCCTTCATTCATGAAGTGGGAAGACATACATCACAACGACAGAGACACGCCTGCGACGGCGCCGACTGTTGTGACACACCTGCATTACGCAGAAAGAGGTAAATGTACAGAGGTACGTTGGCCGAAACCTAAAAGGTTCCTGCGTACTGTCTACTCTAAGCTGCGTAAACAGCCTAAACTAAACAATGGCATCCTAACTCGTGCCCATGGACGGACGTCCACACCTGTGCGCGTGGTCCCGCATGACCACAGGGGGGTGATGTTAGGCCATGCCCATGTCAAGGACAAAGATTTCAATAACCCCACAAATGACATAGCTCTCGCAAACTCAAAGACTTCATGGGAAAACAAGGTCGTCCAAGCACAAGATAGTGAATAAACTAAACAGTTTAAACTATTCTAGCTGCGAAAAGAAACCATTCCAACTAGAACGTAGAACACTAAGTGTAAAACTCACAACGAGGTCTAACTCTAACGACAGTTGTAAATCCACAGGTTTTAGTCCAATAATTGTTAGAAAGCTAAGTTCTATCTGTTTGTGTTTCCTTAGGACCACGATGAAACTGCTCCTATTAATCCTCGCCTTCTTGGGACTCGTCCAAGTGGGGCAACTCGAGGTTGTAACCCTCGGACCTACCTCAGGAATCAGTCTTCGGGATCAACCCGGACTGCTCGTCGCAGATTGTCGTCTGTATAGCCAGAAGGTCTTTGTTCGCTTTGATCCCCAAACAGTGATCCAACAGCACGTTACAATCAAAGAGGAGTGGCTCGACAAATCGTGGTACACTTACCCAATCGAGGACGCAAAAGGACAAATCCGACACATGTTAAAGCAGCTACATAAGTACACTCTCACTCAACAGGAGCTGAGTGGAAAACCTTTGAGAGAGAAGCGTGGCATTGGATTGCTCCTCCTCGCCGCCTCTCCTCTCGGCTCTCTTTTCAGTTTAGGCATGTCCGCAGTCAACACTGTCAGCATATCATCCCTAAGACAACATGTTAATGAAATGCAAAATGAGTTCCCAAAGATCCAAATACAGATGAATCAACAACAAGCTCAGTTTACCCAGGTGACCAAAACTCTTAAACAAACTGTATTAGTGCTGAACACTCACACCCAGAGAATACAGGTCCTGGCACAAACGGTAAATGAACTAAAACTTAAGGTAGAATGGGAATACACCATCATGCACCTGATAGATAGGGTCCTTTCTGACATGCTTAGAGATATCAGCTCATCAGTTGATGCACTAGCCACTGGCAGAATTCCACCCTATCTCGTCTCGATGCAGATGGTAACAGACATCCTTACCTCCGCTACAGGCGAACAAGCAAGGTCAGTCCAGGCTCACCTAGCTTTCGCTCTCGGTAGCGCAATCCCGATTTATGTCAACCACGTAACGGGTGAATTCGCGTTCCTTATCAATCTACCCATCATTCCATCAGACGGCATATATAGACTGAAAGACGTCATTAATGTCGGTAATTGGCACGGTGAAAACCATGTAAAAATTAACACTCCAAAGGTGATTGCTTATCGCGACAGTGACCCCTCAATCTACTTGGTTCCAAACCTCCTGATGTGTGTTCTCACACACGACATACACTACCTGTGTACGAGCAAGCCTTTCATTCTGAATAAAGGCACGGGCATTTGCGGTGTCACACCCGTTCCAGATAACTCAAAATGCCCAACGACCATGACTCCGCGACGCCAGGTTACGACCGCTAGCGCGGAAATAGTTGGGTCACGTTGGTTAGTCAATGTTCCCCAGAGAACCGCAACGATGGTGTACGACCACCAACCCGCGGCTAACAAACTTGTGACCCTCCCAGATAAAACAATGTGGATCAGTGTCCCCGAAGGTACAACTGTACACATTGGTGAACTGACACTCTACCACCTCCATCCGGATCGGTGGGAATCTACTCTGGAAGATTCCGAGTGCTTTTCAAACATGAGCTTAGAGATAGACCCTAAAACAATTGAACAACTCCGTTTTGAAGGAACTAAAGTCGTCGACGTCGAACCGATTAATAAAGTTCTCAGGACGCTCAAGTCAGACACTACGATACCGTTTCAACCTATCACTTACGCGTGGTCTAGCGCCGACTCGCTCAATTCAGTTGTGGTAATGATCCTCTTTTTCGTGATGTGCGGGATGATCGTATACCTGCTCCGTCGCGTCCAAGCTGTTGAGGCTCGATTGGATCGTTATGAGGCCCAACAGGGTACTGCAGACCGTCAGAAACCTGACCCGAGAGGCAGGCTTACTGGACAGAACACTCGTTTGTAATCTGACGACCAGAGTGAGTTTGACGTAGTGAAACGTTGTTTTTAGTTGCTTGATTGCTACCTTTGTTGTTATTGAAGTTGTTATTGTTTTCTGAACACTCCCAGCCAAAAGAGGTTTTGATTGTTGATTAGTTGAAGACTTAAATGGATTTTAACTATGCCAACATGCTGTTCATTTTGTTAAAGATCTCAATCTTTGATGAGTCATAGTAGATTAATACTACTTAAGGTACTATAATCTACACTGATCTCCCAATCATTTAGGTAGAACCGATTCGATCGTTTCTATTCTAGATCTATTCATTTTGATGAGTCTCGCCATAGACTTCAAAATTTTTAGGGATTACCAAATCTTGCGTCGTTCGTCTAAAAGACAACAGACATTTAGACCAAACTAGTTTCATTTTTTCGTTTTAGTTTAACCTAAACTAATTAATGAATGGAGGAATAGTTTGAAAGAAGAGGCCTTCGTTACAGAAGCCCTCCCCATTTCTATAGGTATAGATCCCTATTTCTGATTTTTACAGCTTTGATCCACCCCTTAATTGGTAATTTTAGCTGATCTAATCCATGATAGCTTACATACCAGGTGCATATAGGTAAGGCTTAATGTAGAATCCCAATCATAAGCCCACCTAAAACCACATAATTGCATGACACATTGAACCAGGGTGGCACCGACTGGAAGCCATCCAGCCTGCAACCTTCGATGTGGGGACCTGCTGATCCAACGTTGGTCTTCAACCTTCATCCAAGGCCCGCCTCCTCTGCTTCAATCGAGGGATCCCCTCTACATGCTGATTAAAAACCATTCTTGCTGATGAAATCAATAACCCCCATCGTTGTGGATTTACCGTTGTGGATTATAAGACTTTGTTTTCCAAGGGATCACAGACTCAGTTCTCCATGGGTTAACAGACTATGTTTTCCAAAGGATTAAAAGCTTGCCGCAATGGGATTACCTACGAACAGTATGGAATTTCCAAAAACATTATGGGAGTATATTTTTGAATTTTTTTTTTCCACTTACTGGATTACATAGAGGTCAGAGACATTCGGTGGTATCGTTTCGTGTTGGAACTCATCCCCAAGGACAGGCGATGACTTCCAAAAAGGGGGACTGTAGTGATATAGGCCTCTGTCTTGACCTTCAAGTACACCTCTCCACATCTCTCTGAAACTCTAAGTGTTACACCTTCTTGAAGCTCTCAAGGAGACAGATGGACACTTATATATTTTAACAATTATTATGAATTAATGGACACTAATTAATCAGATTGAACTTTCTCTTTAATGTGTGTTAATTCAGATTTGATCTACAGTATATTTTTGTCATTTTTAATGATGATCTGTTACTTGCATGACTGCGACATTCTGCTGGTTTTATTTCTGCAAAAGCAAGCAGGCTCTGTCTCTAAGGCAGAAGTCAGGGTAAGAGCTGTTCTCTGCCTTCTCTTGTTTTGTCTTCAAGCTAGACGCAACAGGACAGGCCATCTGGCCGATTCGGTAAACAGTTTTCCTGTCTCCGTCAAGAGACTTTCTGCCTATGAGATGAAAATCCATCTCTTATTTTGTTAAAACCAGCCAATAGTTATTAAGAAGGTGGGAGACCCCACCTCCCCCATATAATGGGCACTTCCTATTTGGAAGTTAGTTTTGGGAAGACAACTAACTGCCAACTGGTTGCTCTCCTTTGGGAAAAGCTGGAGACGCCCGGTCATTGTGCCAACTCGACCCACGTCTCAGCTGAGAGTCACGGCAAAGCCTTGCTGTGCCTCAACACTCATTTCTGAAAGAGTTTGTTTTCTGAAGTTTATTGTGAAAGTGCAGCCAGTAGCTGGCTCTGCTCCTGCCGGGAGAAGCGGTTCTTCTCACTCGTCTGAATCAGCTCACACGCGCGGAGGTCATCTGGGCGTGAACTGGACAACACAGTCCGTTAGTGTCCACAAACCTCAACTCTTATCTCCAAGACGTATCGTCAACAGGTAACGAGGCGTTGATTGTGTCCTGAACGTGTGGGAAGCCCAGCTGAACCGTATTGGAGGGTGCCACTCTGGTTGTTTCAAATAATTAATTTCAGTTAACTTAGCTTTCATCTTCTTCCTCCTATTTCTTATTTTCCATAAGTATTTAATCTGTCAAGTAATGTGCCAACAGTTAAGTTTTAATTGTCTGTTTGTTTTAATTTGAATTCTTGTCAACGTAGTTATTAAATCAGAGCTAATATCGATACAAATGTTTATGTAATTTTTGTGATAGTTTCAATAAAAGGTCTATTTTTTGGTAGACCAACATAAATTGAAGTCTAAGCGTGAAATTACATTTCTGGCTAATCACATCGTTAGATTTGTTGATTTATTCTGAAAAAGTTGAGACCCCGTGAACTTGGTGGCAAGTTTGTGCAGATAAAAGTCTGCTCATACCTGCACGTCTAAACTATAGGTAAGTCAGTAAACTGACTAATAACTCCTATATTGTTACACTGTGTATGTCCTGTACATATTGCAGTTCTGACAATAAAGTTGACTTTGATCTTCATCCCTGAAAGAGTGACCGCTGGCCTGGAGATGAGTGTAGACCACAGAGTCCTGTGACCTGATGATGTTGATCTTCTGTGCTGGGCCATCCTTTTGGCCAGTGGCTGTTTAGTTTCCCCGATATAAGACTGATCACAGCCCTCCTGACACTGAACAGCATACACAATATTACTCTGTTTGTGCCGGGGGACTGGATCTTTGGGATGAACCAGTCTTTGCCGTAATGTATTTTGGGGTTTAAAAGCCACTGGGACGTTGTGTTTAGAGAATAAACGTCTCAATGTCTCTGAAACTCCCGCAACATACGGAATGACCACTGGTCTGGGTCTGGGTTCCTTCTTTTCACCTGATGGCTGGCTGGAGTCCTGTTTGGGTTTCTTCTCTGCTTTCAGGAAGGCCCAGTTAGGATATCCACATTTCTCTAGAGCAAGTGTGCCCAACCAGTCGCTCGCGGGCGACCGGTCGCCCACCAGCTGGTTCCCAGTTGCCCGCGAAGCTCAACCTTGCTCTAACAGCTGACGAGCCGGCTCTCAGCTGTTAACAAGGTGAAATGTCCGCTGCTAAGCTTCATTCTAACTCCGGCAGAAGTGGTGGCCGCTGCTCAGCTTCATTCTAACTCCGGCAGAAGGGGTGGAGGGAGGAATGACTATATGCCAATGCGCACCAACGCTTTCCTCAGCCCTCCCCATCTTGTATGCTCACAGACACAGTCTCGCGATGACTGACGAGACTTTAAGACAGCAGTGAGACCGCTGAAGAGTGAATGTCAGTACGCAGAAAACATGGAAGGAAAACTAGCGAAGAAGCAAACGAAAACTTACTATTTTCACACAGAATGGGAGGAGGATTATTTTTTTGTTTATTCTAATTCAAAGTCTATTTGCCTCATCTGTAATTCGAGCGTTGCCTTGCCCAAAAAGTGCAACTTGGAGCGGCATTTCAAGACGATGCACAAACGTTTTGATGCAGATTTCCCTCCTAAAAGTTCTTTACGGACTCACAAAGTGCGGGAGCTAAAACACAAGCTTGCAGCACAGCAATCGATCTTCACTCGGCCCAGCACGAAAGGTAAGGCAGCTACAATCGCCTCCTACCGTGTTAGCCGCATCCTGGCTCAACATAAGAAGTCTTTCAGTGATGGAGAAGTTATGAAAGAAGCGTTTATTGAGGCTGCAGATGCACTTTTTCACGATTTTAAAAATAAAAGTGAGATCGTAGCTGCTATTAAAGACATGCAGTTGTCCAGACAAACAGTGACACGACGATGTGAGGGAATGGCTTTTGATGTGGAGGAGCAGCTAAAAAAGAACGTGCAGCAATGTGAGTGTTTCTCTCTTCAGTTTGATGAGTCAACAGACATGGTGGACACAGCACAGCTGTGTGTTTTCATCAGAATGGCCTTTGCAGACATGAGTGCAAAAGAGGAGCTGCTCACCATCTTGCCTTTGAAGGGACACACAAGAGGAGAAGATATTTTTAATGTGTTTATGGAGTTTGTTAATAAAAGCAACTTGCCCCTCTATAAACTAATTTCAATAACAACTGATGGTGCTCCAGCAATGACTGGTCACACCAGTGGATTTGTTGCACTCTGCAAGCAGAATGATGCTTTCCCAGACATTTTGAACTATCACTGCATCATCCACCAACAGGCCCTGTGTGGGAAGATTTTAAACATGAAGGAAGTGATGGATGTTGCCATGAAAACTGTGTGCTCTATAAGGGCCAGGAGTCTGCAGAGGAGGTTGTTCCGGGCTCACTTGGAGGAGGCAGGAGCAGACCACACAGACCTGCTGCTGCACATGGACGTCAGGTGGCTAAGCAGAGGTAAATTTCTGGCCAGATTCATTGAGCTGTTGCCTGAGATCAGGGATTTTCTGAAGCTGTCAGGTCATGGTGGACATTCAAAACTCGAGGACACCCAGTGGCTTTTGGATTTAGCCTTCCTCACAGATCTCACCAGCCTGCTCAATGAACTGAATTTGGAGCTTCAGGGAAAGGACAAAAACATAATTCACATGATCAGTTCTGTGAGCACCTTCAAAAGCAGGCTGCAGCTGCTCACAAGTCGGCTGCAACGCAGGGACCTGCGAAACTTCCCACACATGGAGGCAGAGCTACAGCGCCAAGGGAAAGAGGTCACACAACTGGACAGTGCACACTATTCTAAGCAGGTTCAGAGCATCTCAGCAGAATTTGAGAGACGATTTACTGACTTTTCCTCCATCGAGCCTGTTACCAGCTACATGTGTTATCCTTTTGGAAATGTTGATGTGGATGACATTGTGTCCAAATTGGTGTCCGTGTTTCAGCTGGACAGCTCTGGTGTTGAAAATGAGGTGTTGACTCTGCAAAATGACATTGGGATCAAATCCAGAGCATCACCTGGCGTGAATGGAGAGTTCTGGAGTCTGCTGTCAGAAGAAAAGTATCCTAACATCCGAAGATGTGCTTTGAACTTAACAGCACTTTTTGGATCGACCTACCTGTGTGAGTCTGCTTTTTCACACATGAAAATCATCAAGTCCAAAACCAGATCCACAATGACTGATGATCATCTGGAGACCTGCCTGCGCCTTGCAACCACCTCATACTGCCCTGCCTATGAGACCCTGGCCTCCTCCTCTCAGTGTCAGAAGTCCCACTAAGGTAGAGACACATTTATTTTATACAGCTTGCATAAAAATTGTCTCCTATAGACTTGTCACAATGTGTCTGTATGTTGTTTTTTTATTAAATTTTAGACCAGACTAGTTAGCTAGCTAGTGTTATTTATTTATTTATTTTGCAGTTTGGGTGTGCCCTTCATTTTCTGTACCTAATGTGTGTGTGTGTGTGTGTGTCTTGTCTTATAACCAGGTGGAACTCTGAATGGCCCTTTGAAGCCAGCATTCTGGACCAGTGAGGGACTGCAGCACCTGCAGATGACACACCATCCTGCTGCACAGAGCAGCTGCCTAGTTTTGATATTTAGGTTTTATTGAGGTTTGAAATTGTTGGAGATTTGTAAATCTGCACCTTTGTAACTTTTTGTAAATAGTTCAGTATGTTAATGAGTGAGTTTTATATTGTTCAGTTCAGTTGTTTATTCGTTTCTTTAAAAAATATGGTGTGCTTTTCAAATATTGTGTTCTTTTACTTTGATAAAATACTTTAATTAAATAAAACTAGCAACACATTACGTTCTGTTTTATTTACTTTAAAGAAGTGAGGAGTAGAGAGATGAAAAATTATGTTTTTTGATACTGAGACTGGACGAGTAGCCCTCGGCAAACTGCCAACTTCAAAAGTAGCCCTTGGTTCAAAAAAGGTTGGGCACCCCTGCTCTAGAGCCTGTCTTGTGTGGGATTTCTCCTTCTTCCAGAGGACCAGACTTAGCTTTTTTAGATTTTTCTACCTGGATTATTGAGCATGCATCAGTGTATTACAGTGATATGTTTTTCCTTACAGTAATTAAGAAATCCAGGCAAAAACACTTTTATTAACCTTTGCCATTTGACTGCAAGCAACAATAACGGGTGTCTTTATTTAGAACCATTTACGATTTATTTTATAAAATGAATGTTTCTTGTTCTGGAGCTGAAAGAAACTATTTGCTTTGTGGCATACTGATTCATTGCTGCAATTTTCCTCTGTACAAAACATATTTTGTTGTTGGCAGACAGATTGAGCATGAAATGACGCACTGTGGAAACGAAAAACTGCAACTTCTAATGGTGATTACCTAAAAAAAATGTTTGTTTTTTTTCAATTAAACACAGCAGAGAACAAAATTACATTATTTCTGCTCTCCTATGTCTCACAGCCATCAAACCAGGACTGTTTTCTGTCTAAAGTGTGATGACTGATTTTAGAGACAGTGCGAGGTCTGCCTCCACACTGTGTTAACAACACATCCCACCAAATATGCCCACAGGGTCCCAGTTTTTCAACTGACAACACATGAAGCTCTTCCACATCAAGGAGATACATCAAAATATAACATTTAGATGGAGAGATTATTCATAGAACAACTTATTATCAAGAAACAGAAATACAGTATCACAAACCTGCCGTTTTAAAGGGAGTCTGCTTCTTTCAGTGGCGACTTGAACATACAGCTCTAATCATTTGAAATCTGCGTCTTCAAGGTTTCTAAATTATTCATTGTTGGATGCGTTTCATTTGAGGAGCATGGAACAGGATGTTGTTTTGAATATGCCGAGACTGTCTGCAGTAAAGAATATGCAATCCCCGCTCATCTTTTATTTCAGGTCATTGAGAGTTTACTCTGACAAACAGGAAGCAGCAGCAGAGGAGGTTTGGAAGAGAGAGATGCAGCAGGAAGAACGCTCGTATCTGTGCACCTGGCATTTCTTTATGCCTTTTTATTGCCCGTTGCTGAAAGGTAAAGACGGACAATGATGGTATTGCCAGTAGCTGTGTGTGTGAATGGCTCTGAGCTTCAGTTTGCGTGCCTGTCTGTTAACAAAATTTCCCACAAACTGACGAGTTTTTATGCAACTTGTAGAAATAAGTCATTGGGTGTACATCAAAAGCTGATTCACTTCTGAATTCAGTTCAATTCAAGATGGCTACCAAAGCCAGATGACATTTAAAAAAAAAACATAAATGGTTGTACTTATTCATTTTGTACTGTTACTGGAAGACTATTATTGTTTGAACTAATTGTTTGAAAAAAGGGGCAGATATAAGATTTTTTCTTCTTTCTGCTACCTTTCATTTTTTAAATATTGTGGACTTTATCGTTTATGGGATTGTTTTGTATTGTGTTTTTTTAATGAACAAATTTTATAAATAAAATGAATAAATACATAAATAACAATAAAACCTGGCGTGGTTGTAGCTGAGAGTAATTTGAAACTATTTGACTGCAAACCGATCTTCGTTTAAATTTTACCATTACCTCTGTTTTTCTGTTAGCTAAATATCTCATAAACCACTCAATGGGTTTAAATCAAATTTTCAAGGAAGAATCAATGAACATGGATTTACAACTGTTGTTCAGAAGCGACACTGAGGATGGTAACTTGATTGTCGGACTCGTTGGCTTGTTATGTTAATTAAGCCTGTACAGGATCCCAGCTATGTTCTGTGTGTTAGTTATTTCAGATTAAATGTCTGTTCTTGCACTTTGTGAAATACACTTCTAAATAATAGTGACTTATAGTCCAAAGTGACTTATAAAAAAAAAGAAGTCCTCTTCATGAGGCATTTTTTGACTGATGCAACGTATGATCCAGAAATAACGGTAGTACATGTCGCAAGTTCACCACTGGACAACAGGAAGACACAAGAGAATGATGAAGAACGCTGCAGTCTGTGGTCAATGTATGATCATCATAACATGCATGCCTGTAGACTGTAGGAGCCAATGTACTCAAACTGGCAAAGAACATGTAAACCTAACACAGAAAGTCAGCTCAGATATCACATCCAACACACCCTCATCTGATGACAGAAGTATTTAAACGTTTACATTTCAAACTTCTTCAATAACGTTTTATTACACAGGCCCTGAATTTGATATTGGGTTTACCGCAGCCCAATAGGCAGGTTTTAGTATTTATTTTGTGATTTGTGTTGTGAATACACTAAATATGAATCTGATGAAACAGTTATAGTCACAGATGTGTCTGTCAACTTGTTTAAAAATAAATAAAATAAATGTCCATTTTTGTCATCTGTGTATGTTTCCCATACAAGACGAAATTTGTCTCTGCATTTAACCCAACCACCACCAGGTGGTGCAGTGAGCAGCCATGGAAAGCGCCCGGGGAGCTGGAGAAATAGGTGTGCACTCATAGACACCCCAAGGTGTGTAGTGGCCGGGGTTCGAACCTGGGTCCTTCATGAGGACATCCGAGATATGAGCAGGAGACCATCAGGGTTTTAATGTCAGATGAGTCACTTAGGTGCCNCGCCCAAGTCAGACATGGAGCTGAACATGGTGCTGTCTCTGGAGTGATTTTATTTTTTACATTAAACCTGCTTCATTTAGATCCTTATGTTCAAGCAGCACCATCC
The DNA here is from genome assembly GCA_038048925.1 of Garcialebias charrua. Classification (NCBI taxonomy): domain Eukaryota; kingdom Metazoa; phylum Chordata; class Actinopteri; order Cyprinodontiformes; family Rivulidae; genus Garcialebias; species Garcialebias charrua. The sequence goes on along the minus strand of JBBPBX010067476.1, from coordinate 6,586 downwards.
TGACTTCTATTAATATGCACAATAACCTTTATTTACTTAACCAGGCAAATTCCATTGAGATCACAGATCTCTTTTGCAAAGGAGGCCTGGGCCTGAAGCAGCCTAAGATGCAGGTTTTTGGACTATGGGAGGAAACCGGAGTACCCGGAGAAAACCCACGCAAACATGAGAAGAACATGCAAACTCCACACTGAAAGACCCAGGTCCAACCAGGGATTGAACCCAGGATATTCTTGTTGTGAGGCAACAGTGCTAACTACTGATCCATCGTGCTGCCAATACATGACTTAACTTGTCTAACCACATGAAAATGATTAGTGTTTTGATTATAACAACACCTTAAAGACTTGTTGTGACCTGCCTGATTTTTTATGTATTTTTATGTCAGTAAAAACAATAAGTTGTATTATCTGTACCCGAATTTGCTGAGAATAAAAACATTTCAGATGACATCGAGCAGCTACTTTGGATGTCATAACGTTTGCCTTTAGTAGTAATGTGAGGATCATTCTAGGCATGACTATATTTATTCTTTATCCTTAAGTTGCCATAAAATTTCCTTGAAATACCTCTATCTGACTTGATATGCTACAGTGGAGGCATGTTTACTGAAAAAGTGTGTCATGGAGCAGGAACACTGCATCACTGGCCAAGAAGGCTCACCAGCGTCTCTACTTTCTCCGCAAGCTGAAAAGGGCTGGAGCTTCAACCCCCATCATGTGCACCTTCTACAGGGGAGCCATAGAAAGTGTCCTGACCAGCTGCATCACGGTGTGGTTTGGTGCATGTACTGCATCCTGCCGCAAGAGCCTCCAGCGCATCGTGAGAGCAGCTGAGAAGATCGTCGGCACCTCCTTGCCCTCACTGCAGGACTTACACAGCAAACGCCTCACTCGGAAAGCCCACTGCATGGCAGGTGATCCCACACACCCACTACACAGCTGCTTCAGACTGCTGCCATCAGGGAGGAGACTGAGAAGTCTCCAGGCTCGAACCAGCAGACTGAGAGACAGCTCTGTTCATCAGGCAGTCAGGATGCTAAACACTCTGCCTGCTCTGCCTCCCCTCCCATTTGAACTGCCTTAACACAAAAAACTTTCTCACACATTACCACACAACACAAAGATTTTAACACTGGACTCTGTGTCATCAAACGGGTTATTCACTAAACTCTCGGTCATGTGCTCATTCAGTTTGCACTACTTCTCATATTTGCACTAATGTTTGTATTACATTACTGCCTATAGTCATACTACTGTTTACATTCACTGTTTACATTTATTAATACTGTTTACATTTATTACTACTGTTTACATTTATTACTACTGTTTACATTTACACTACTTTTATATCTACACTACTGCTGATACATATACAGTATTCTCTGACTAGCCTTATTTAAGGATGCCCAATGTGCCTTATGTGCCTTACTGCATATGCCACTTTGCCTCTATACCAACATCAACTACCTCATACATATACTGTGTACATTAACTCATATGCTGCTTTGCCACTCTTTGCAAATGTCAATGCTAGAACCTTCAGTTTATTTTATAGATATACTTTTTATACTTTTTATACTACTATGCAAAAACTCAGGACAGTATTACACTTTTATTATTTCATTTTATGCTTATGTTCATTAAATGTTTAGTGTTTTAGTGTTGGTGTAAATTTTCATACTTTTATACTACTATGCAAAAACTCAGGACAGTGTTACACTTTTACTATTTTATGCTTATGTTTATTAAATGTTTTAGTGTTTAAATGGTTACTGTTGCACCGAGGGACTGAGAGAAACGCAATTTCAATCCTGTGTATGTCCTGTACATATTGCAGTTCTGACAATAAAGTTGACTTTGACTTTTGACTTTGACTCATGTTCACACACTCTCACTACACACTGTCCTTTACAGCTTGAGAGCTTGGTTTGTGTTGTTCTTTTCAGTGCACGTTGTTTGTGCATCCGTTTTTATTTTATTTTTACAAATGGCAATTATGCAGTAGATTCTCATTGATAGTAAACATTTGCACATACAGTACAGAGTTCCCATTAAGTTCATTGGATAAATATTTCAGGTTTTTGGAGGCTTCTTTTGCACGTGCTTTAAATCCATATTGATGAATTTTGTTTTTGGAAGAAGTTCTTAAGATGGTTGCCAGTCTGTGCACCTTTTGATGAAGACATCATAGAGGACTGTGGACATTTTGAGCAGGAGACCATCCAGTCTCTCAGGAGAGGCAAGAAGTCTGGAATGTCTGAGTTTAGTTCTGTGAATGAAAATACTTTTAGTTTTCGTTGAATTCATTTCACAAATGGCTCATTCTATGTGTCAGTTGTCAAAATATTTTTGTCTAAATAAACATACAACTTTATAAAAAGGCACTTTTTTAAAGATGAAAAAGATGATAAAAGACTATGTTCATTACAGCACGTGGAATATAAAAATACAAATTTGCAACAAATACCTGCCACAATGGCGTCTTTACTTTATGATCTACAAGGATCAAACATCAATGCTGTGCAAAATCTTAAAATAGCACTGGCAAACCTCACGGAAAACATGAACACTGGGTCGCAAACACACACACACACACACACACACATTTGTACACATGCCATCATCTAAAAACAAGACACACGAAACTCTGCTACATGAGAGTTTCTACACATTTCCATCTCTCCCAGATATGTTGCAAAGGTTAATGCAACGCCAAGGTCTTTTTTGCTCTTAAAATTACAATGAAATATTCTATAAGGCGCGTGAGTCAAAGCACTGGGGCGAACAAGTGACCATTTAATTTCACAGCACACCAAACACAGAGACACGGTGTAAAGGTCAGGAGCGCGAGGACTAGTTACACAACTGCTGAAAATCAGGCTGCATAAATTAGATGTGCTCTCTGTTAGGGCTCTTTAAAAAAATAATCTGAAAATAAACATTTAACAAATGAGATTATCCTAAAGGTTTGGGTAAAAATCTGACCCAATTAAGCATCACCCCCATCTTAGATTCCCCTTTAAATTTAAACAAAGCTGGAGTTTTGGCTTTAGTGCATACATGTATTAACCTTTTCATGTTGCCTACAGCATTTTTCATCTTCTTTATGAATGTCACTTCTGCTGGTCTGGATTACCGTTAGATCACATCCTGCCATTTCTCTCTCGCTGCTTCTCACTTTGCCTTTCTCCTGCTCTCCTTCAATGTATCCTTCTTTCTCTGTGTGTACTGCAGTGGAGCCAGAGACTTGTCTCCTCTAATTACACTGAAAACGATGTTATCATTCACCACAGAGAATCTTTCTGGCACGTGACAAAACAAGGGAAAAGTTTTTCAGGTGGTGAGGAAATTGAATCACTGTAAAGTTTTAAGCTGCTGCACGTCCTTTGATTTAGAGGCTAAGGAATGTGGAACTAGACATCAGTGTTTTCAGTCCCCGACAGGGCTTTTCAGAAAACTTTTCTTTACTTTAGCAAATGTGATTTTGAAGCATGCACATTCATTGTTTGCAGAATTACATTTGGGCTTCATGTAAAGCTTGTTATGGCAAAATGAACAGTTATACAAGGTTAGATAACTTAGAAAGATGTTTATCAGAGAATTTGTGATATGCCGCTAAATGCTTTTGTTGCGGCTTTGTGCTTTAATCTGCAAGCCTGACACTTAGGTTATTATTGCACTGATTAAATGTTTCTTTCTTCTGATGCAAGTGGTGAGGGATATTGTTGCATAATCCACAAAGTGCCCAGCTATAAAATATTAGGTTTTCTAAGAAAAGCAGAAGGAATTTTGAACTTTGGCCATATTTCCAAAGAGTTGTACCAATGGCATTGTTATGTGGGAGCAAGAAGCACTACTCTGCTTCCAGACCCCGCTGGCAAAGTTTTATTTTCTTACTGCACCGTGTACTGCTTCAGTAGGCTACTTTGCTGACTTTCAGTAAAGAAAACACAGGAAGCACTACAATGTTTTTGGCTGCCTGACAAAAACAACTCATTCATTTGGCAAAGATGCAATGAGCAACAGGTTATCAAATGTGATACATTACTAAATTACTGTACACATTCCCTGTAGCACTAAACACACAAGCTGACAGTGACAGACTACGTCTCACAAGGCTAATACAGGCATAGATCTTCCAAATGGAGCAAACATTTGTTAAATACATTTTTCATCAACACTGGTGACAACATACACTACCATGCCAAACTGCAACAGACTGAGTAGGCAACTAGAAATTGCCAACATTGTTTGAGTAGCATAAGCATGCAACTTCTCACTGTTCCCATGCCATTTTTGTTTCAATGTAGAGCTAATGCGTGTGATTTCCTCACCAATGTTTCACACTGGGGTTACGTCCACTGAGTCAAAAAAGGTGCCTGGCAATACAGACTGTATGTGAAATTTGAAAACACAGCAAACCGAGCTAAAGTAGGGAAGAGCAGCTAGGTAATTGATTCTACAAACAGATTCAGCCAAAATCCTGAACTACCATATCTTTTGAAAAATGTACAATCATTAAAGAGAAAAAAATTCACAGTTTGCTGCAACTTATGAAGACAACATGATTAGATTTGCAATAAATACGCATGTCTAGTCTTTCATAGTTGCATACAGTATATCCATAATCCCTGTCAAGACCAATCGTCTTTTATAAATATTATCTGCTTCCAATCCCACAACTAGCAGTGACAGCGATGTTGAATGGTTTTACCACTCAGAGAGACATGTCCAAGTGATGCAATGTGAAAGAGATGAAGTGCAGGGTTTTGAAGTGAGTGTTGTCAGGGTCAGACTGGGACAATAAGCTGGAGGTTATGCACCATAACCAATGTTCCCTGAAGGAAGGGAACAAGGTGCAACTGATTGTATGGGAATTGCACCCCTGCACGGTTCACCTGAAGCATTACAATCACGACTTTTTAGACAAGTGAGCGTCAGCGTCACCAGGGGACCCCGCCCCCCTGGTATGAGACACTGCACGCCTCACGTTTGTCCTCTGCACGCACTTCATCGAGCTTGGGCATTGGAGGGGCCAACATGTGTTGCACCTTGTTCCCTTCCTTCAGGGAACATTGGTTATGGTGCATAACCTCCAGTTCCCTGTCAGTCAGTCCACTGCGGTGCAACAGATAGTATGGGAACTTACAATCACGCCCTAGAAATGCATGCTTTTGCGGACTTTAGCCTAAACAGACAGGTGTTAACATGTTCAATTCTCCTTAGTGGAGAGCACAGCCTGTGTGATGTCACTTGTTGTGACATCCAGGCTGTGGTGTTTAATAAACGTGTTAGGAGATGCCCAATTAGCAGCTGCACAGATGTCTGCTACTGAAGCACCTCTAAATAGGGCCCAGGAAGTGGCTAGGCCTCTAGTTGAGTGAGCATGTACCCCACTGGGTACTTGTCTACCTTTGCTGCTGTATGCTCTAGAAATGGCCTCTGTCACCCAGTGGGAGAGGCGTTGCTTTGACAAGGCTCAGCCTGCTACAGGCTTAGCAAAGCATACGAACAGCTGGTTTGTTTTGCGCCAACTGCAGGTTCTTTCCATATACCGTATTTCCGGACTATAGATTGTGGCTTTTTATCATTTTTTCATGGCCTGCGACCTATAGTCAGGTGCGACCTATATATAGCTTTTTATAAGATAAGCTGATTTGTAATCATTTATTAACAAAAAATAAACTGAGACACACTCTTACAATAATGTCAGCTAACAAATGTATTTTTTAGGTGTTTATCCTGCTAAAATTATTCATTTATTAAAGAAAAGTTCAGCTCAGACACATATTTGCTATAATTTTTTATCAAACAATTAATTGTTTTAAGTGTTAATCTTCTTAAAAGCCTTGCTGTGGCTCCTGTGGAAGAGACATTTGCAGCAGAGCTAAACACGGTCCACATTTTGACGTAGGTGCGACCTATATTCAGGTGCGACCTATATATGGATGTTTCCAATTCTTTGGCAATAATTGGACAATGCGACCTATACTCGGGTGCGACCTATAGTCCGAAAAATACAGTAAGTGCTCAGGGCCCGCACAGGGCAGAGCGCCTCTGTTCTGCATTCAGAACAGGAGGAGGAGAGAAAGGCTGACAGTTCAAAGCCCAGACTTTTGTAGTTTAAAGTTGGGACTTTAGGCACATATGCAAGGTTTGGGCATAGGGTAACCTTCAGTGGTGTCAAAAGTATTCACATTCATTACTCAAGTAGAAGTATAGATACTGGGATTTAAAATTACTTCTGTAGAAGTAGAAGTATCAACTCTAGCTTTTTACTCAAGTAAAAGTAAAAAAGTACTGGTTTCAAAAACTACTTAAAAGTATAAAAGTAAAAGTAGCGTAAGAAAAAGCAACAAAAAAGACAAATGCTTAGGCTGCACCACACATACTATTGTATACAACCCCACCTCCCCCACAAAAATCATTTTTTTAGACTAGATTATATTATATTGTTAATGTTGAAAAACTAGGGGTGTACTAAGCTACCTGTCTTAACTGCATTATGCCCATTGAAAACAGGGTTGCCAACTCCTTGATAAATAAATAAGGGACACCTCTCGGCAGGGCTGGTCACCCCATTT
>JBBPBX010067475.1:8468-19394 GCA_038048925.1 Garcialebias charrua | reverse complement strand
AGTTTACAGCCAATAACAGAGACTTTAACATGAATGCCAAACCAAAGCAGATCAGGGGGGAAAAAAAACATGAAAACCCATTTTCACACTCAGAAACATAAAAATTCAGAAACATTGGCACACATAATTCATACCCAGCATGCTTTGCGATGCTCACACTGTCTCTTGGACGTGACTCTACAAACAGATTTATTACCAAGAGAATATTGATGATGATGTACTGCAACATTGTACTTAGTTTATAAAGGTAATTAACCACAAAGAGGATCATTGAAGTGAGTTAAGCAGGTAATGGATGGACGGACGGACGGGACATGAGGAAGACGTCCAACAAACATTGAATGCATCACTCTCACGAACGGGACATGGACGTCTTATCTGTGATTTATGAACCGTTCTGAGTTGTGTTCACGTACAATGTTGTCACATTACAGACAGTCTTACGGTGTCAGGAGCAGTGTTATCTTCCAATATATGTATTTTTTAAACTGTTAAGCGGTTTAGCGTCGGCAAAGTAAATTCTTTAGTTAGCCAATCAGCTGTTAGCAAATAACTTTTTGGTTAGCTGTGAACAAGTTATTAAGAGTAAAACAACAGTTTAAATGGCAGGTAATGGCCTCCTTTCCTGGTTCAACTGGAGGTTTCTGTTAGCAAAAATGGAGTCATTCCTCTCCACGGGCGCCCACCATGCTGTGCTTGCCCAGGATGGGAGACTGAATTAGAGTTAAGAGTCAAATAAATTCACTAACATTCATATAAACTGGCATTTTATAATCCTCAGAATCTGATTGTGTTGAACTGGATGAACTGAATATAAATCTGAATTTTATCAAACTGAGTTTAATTTGCAATTTCAACTGATTTAGATCACTTGTTAGAGTTTGAGTTGGATATGTTGTCCTAAAATGAGTTTAATTGTGAACTGTTGCCATATTTATAAATTTAATTACTTTTAAAAACTGTTAGAACAATTTCATTTTGACTCAGAGGTGTTTAGTGTCATCAGTGAACTCACAAGTACAGGTAGTCCCCGACTTACGAATGAGTTCCGTTCCTACGTATCATTTGTAAGTCGAAAATTTGAAGGTCGGGGACCACCTGTATATACCGCACGAGCCGCCACTGAACACGTACATGTACGGTAATGAACAGTTACCAAGTTACCAAGCACTTCGCCTATCCTAACACAGCTACATACATAATTCTAAAAAATAAAAAATTAATTTCTTACTTTGAGCTGGTCAAGCTTGTCTCGTCTGTTTGCATGTTAGCTCCTTGCACGTCCGAGCACCGCAGCTTCGTGCAGCTCCACGCGGTCCAAACTGTTTACAGGAAGGACTGTTAGCTTGTTAACGCCATACATTTGGAGCCAGAAAAAGAGTTAATAACTTACTGGAAACCGTTTCTCCGCGGTGTTCGTCCATCCAAAACAAGCTGCCCGCGTTAGCTGTTGTTAGCCCCCCGCCATTAGCTGCGCTCGTTAGCATGTTAGCCCATCCAAAAGGGTGTCGGCGCTCGCCATTTCTCCACGTTAGCTTGGTGTCCCCCGACATCTTAGGCTGCCAAGCGGACATCGAGGCGAGCTACCGGACACAGATGGCCTCTCCGCCGCCTGTCGGCTCGGTGTCCCCGCCCGCGTTAGCATTAGCTCCACCATTAGCCCATCGCATGAGCTGGTGTTGTCGGCCGGCGTGGTGGGAGCGATCGGCGGCTCCTGCTCCGGGCCTGAGACGTCCACAGAGTTCACCGAGCCTTTCCAGCTCATTTATCCGTATGAGGATTGGACACACGGTCCTCCAAAGCCAGCTGGCAGCTGCCGAGACTGGAACTAACTGTAAAATGGCGGACACCGCGGCATTTCCGGAAACCGCCGGAATCTGCGCAAATATGATAAAAAATTATAATTTTTATAATAATGATTATTTTTTTTATTTTTTTATTAAAGTTTATTCATTTTATAAAAATACAACAAATAACATAAATATATGAAAATGAAAAGAAAAAAACATAAAATGAAAGGTAGCAGATGAAGAAAATATCTTATTAAATCTGCTCCTTTTTTCATCTAATACAAACTAAGTGCTCTATAACAACTAAATAAGTAAACAACTCGTTTAACCAGAAATTATATATATACTCAATACAGTCATTTATATCTGTTCAACAAATCAACTTTAACACGTTTCTTAAAGACAGGAATCGATTTGGCTTCCTTAAAATCAGACTTTAAATTATTCCACAGTCCAACACCCTGTATCACAGTAGATCTTCCCTTTAAACTTGTTCTGAATTTCTGTTTGACAAAAATATCTTTTCCCTTGAGATTATAATTGCTAGCTCTTTTGACAAAGTACATTTGGATGTTTGAAGGTAACATACAATTATGAGCTTTATACATAAGTTGCAAAATGTTATAATCTACTAAATCATAAAATTTCAGTAGATTCATTTGACAAAACAATTCATTAGATGGGTGGCAGTAATGTTTTCTTGTCATAACTCTTATAATTTTTTTCTGCAAAATAAAAAGAGGGAATGTGTTGGTTTTACAAGCTTTGCCCCATACATTTATACAATAAATCCGATGTGGCACAGCAATTGAATTATACAATAGATACAATGCTTTATCATTAAATTATTTATAAAGCCTTTAAAACAACCATAGCTGCAACAAAGTGCAGTACACATGAAATTAAGAACATTTAAACACAATTTTTTTTTGTGTGATAATTTTATTAATTATGATAACTTCGTAAAGTCGGAACTTCGTAAGTCGATGTCGTCGTAAGTCGGGGACTACCTGTATAGAAAAGCTTCAGTAAAATCTGTTACTATGTAACAGTTCAGTGAGCCGTTTTTGAACTCCTCTTCTTTTGTTTGGGCCAATAAAGCTGTATTTCTTGACTTTGCACAATAGGAGCATTAGATGGTTCCAGTTTCTCCAGCTCAGGTTTCAACAGACTGCTTCTTTCCAAACACACAGAACTGAAGTTAAGAAGTTTAACTATTGAAGCGAGCCCCTCCCTCGATGACTGTTTGCCTTTTCCTAGCAGAAACATCCCTCGTGTCTGAGACGTCCGCCTCAATCCAGTCACTGCCCCCCGCCACTCCCTTCTTCTTTTGTTATATAACCACTCCTCCGGGCCTCTAAGCAGTCATTATGTAATAATTACCCAGCTGTCATTAGTATCCTCACAACTCGTGTCTTTGTGAAGACGGTTCACAGCCAGTTGGAGGGAAACAGAGCGTGTGTGCTGGTTTGGTGTCATGTTAACCTGCTAACACCGGTCATCAAGACTAGAACACGTGATCTGTTTTATAATGTTAAATGTTATTTAATCACTCAAACTGACCTCAATCTTCTCGTTAGTGAAAGCAGCGGTGCTGCCCCACCGCCGCTGTGTCGTGTTTCTCTTTAAATAAGCTTAGAAAGATTAAGCGTAGCTTTTTTTTTCCCCAGATGTTTGGCTGATATCCTGATGGATTACACCATGTGTGTTTTTTCTGACAGTGTCATGATATAATATAACAAACACATTATATAAGGGGGAAAAGGGATGTGAAAGAAATTTGAGCAGCTGTTTTTGACATAAGATGAAGTGACTGTATGACGTTTTCCTCACCTAATTCAATTCAAATGACTTTTTTTGCTGTTGTTGGATTTTACTTAAAACTCTCAGAAAGAAATCAATGGACGAAAAACTACACCTTCTGGAGTCAATCCCATCGACTTTAGCAAACGCAAAAATGGCTCTAACTCTGACATCTTTACAGATATCGATCTAAAATGTGGGGTGGTCGTAGCTGAGCATCATCCTCAACATATCTCAGAGCACCATCCTTTACATCATTTACAAAGTTTGACCAAAACGGCTTTAACTCAATCTCTTCTCAGCATTTTAGTTTAAATCTCCAACATGAAAGCCGGCGGGTGATATGCATTCCTTCAAAGAATGCCAGGGCTTTAATTAGAATCCTGTTTTTGATTAAACTGAAACACTTTAAAATGTTAATTAAAAAAGGAGAAACATTGTTTGTTTTTTTAAGACAGAAATTACCTGATAGAAGTTCAGACAAGACTTCAAAAATTGAAATTTGTCATAAAATTCTTGGTTTTGGAGGAAGATGTCAAAACATATTAACACAGGACGAGGTCTTAACACAACTCACTTAAATAATACATCGTCCTAAAGAGGCTGAGTTCATATAAAGAGTTAAGTAGTTCAACTTCTCGTGGTTAATAACAGTGGATTATAAAAAAAATAAAGAAATTGGCAGAAACCATGTAAGATAAATAACAATAAAACATTTAAATCTATATAGAAGTGCTAATTATGGTTTATTAGCCAACTTTAAAAAAGAAAACTAAACTTTTGTTCTTTAGATCTGGATTCACAGAAAACTGTAAAAACATTTCCGTCTTCTTCTGCAGATCCGTGCGAACGTTGTCCCGCCGCTCGGTGGAGGAGGAGTTCCCGCACCTGTACGCCAACGGCTGCACGCTGCGCGACGTCTGCGCCGAGTGCGCCAAGTTCATCGTCGACGTGGTTTCCTCCAGCCGCCGGAGCCTGGACATCCTGAACAACACTCCGAAGAGGGAGGCCGCTCCGAAGAGGGAGGCCGCTCCGAGGCCGCGGCTGCAGCGTCAGCTCAACGTTGATGGCGTTCGCTCACACGTCCGTACAGCGTCACCCTCAGTCTCAACGCAAACAGCTCCACGCATCATCGCCGCAGCGCCGCCGCACGGAGACGATCAGCAGCGTGAGCCACCGATTGGCGTAGACAAACACTTTGTCCTGCACTGACCACTGTGCACACACCTAGACGAGTTTCAGACAGACGAATGACATCTATAATCCAGTAAGGGGCTTTAAAGTTAATTTTGCTGGGTTGAAGCATTAAATGTATCATTTAGTACATCTTGTTTAGATCTAAACAGTTTCTGAAGCCGTGTAGAACCTTTTTATAGAAAGAATCTTCACGTCTGCTTTGCACAGCTGCATTTTCTTCCACGTCTCACTCACACGCGCAGATCTGTTCACTTTTAAAGCTTCCAGCATCTGCCTTCTCTGCTACACCATGACCCCCCCACCCCGACACTCACAGCTATACTGGGGGTGGGGTCGAACGGAGGAAAAGGCAGACCGTGAGAGCGCAGGAAGCGAAGGCGACGATGTGAGACAGAAAGCGGAGAACTTGGACATTTTGTTTAGCGTTAGAGCGTTTTGGGCATGAATGTAAGTTACAGAAGCTTGTACACAGAAAAACAACGGTGATTTTTATTCATCCAAAAAAAAAAAAAAGGATTAGAAACAAATTGCTGCTGCTGCATAACGAGGCCTCCTCCCGAAGCAACGTCCCTGGCCCTGCTGGGGGAGGTCTGATGGCGGAGACACTGTGAATGTAACGGGTGAAGCTGCACCTTTAACCCACAAAGCATGATGACGGCGGTGAGAGGCGAGCAGATGAAACTCCCACCTCCTTCACTCCCTGTGGACGCTTGCCATCTGTTCTGGTTTTATAAACACCAAGTTAACCTCAGCTGCAATAAAATCTAACAACAAACACGACCAAAGCTGCATCTGTGAGTTTCACTGTTTTTATGGTGTTCAGCCCACAAAACACAGCTTGATGAAACAACAAGGACTTCCAGGGTCATAAAAATTAGGGGTGCACCGATTGCAGTTTTTTGCCCGATCACCGATTTCTACAACGTCTGACTTTCCGATTGCGATTTTGGCGATACCGATTTTGTTTTATAAGCAACACTGTTAGATGTTACAAGGTCACAATGCGCCTTCAAATTTCAATCTTATTTTGTTGAAAAACAGACCCTTGAACAATATTCTAGAAACAATACAAACTTGTTTTAACTGGTCACAAGGTAGTGCTCTGAAACATAAATGAAGTTTAGACAATTGTTGTTAAAACTAAAGAAATCTGTAAAATCGGTTTCTCATGCAAGCATTGGCCGATTTCCCAAAATTAAGGAAATCGGTACACCCCTAATAAAAACAACTGTTAGAACAAACAAAAGATGCTAATAAAGGTTCTGTCTTTAAAAAATATTTTAGTTTGTCAATATTTTAGACAATTCAGTGTGAATTCACTAACATTTGCTGAAGAACACCCTGATGCATGCTCAATAATCCAGGTAGAAAAATCTAAAAAAGCTAAGTCTGGTCCTCTGGACATTCAAAAAACAAAACAAAGCAAAAAAAATTGTAGAAACGTTTCGTCTTTCGTCCGAAAGACTTCCTCAGTCTGAGCTGCTGTATTCAGCTCAGTCTTATAAATAGCACCCTCTCACAGTGGATCAACCAGTTGGCTGATGACAGCCTGAAACCAGCTGCTCACATGATCAAGGAGGATCATCAGCCTAACGATGGATCGTTAGCACCCTGATGGTTGTTTGCTATTCACAATTAGCATTGTGAATACACTTTTTTTGCTTTGTTTTGTTCTTTGAATGTCCAGAGGACCAGACTTAGCTTTTTTAGATTTGCTGAAGAAGTGAAAACAGAGTTGTTAAAACTAAAAGAAGCGGAACTCTAGGTAAAAGTTGCAAAATGATAGAAGATACAAATATCTAATGTCTAGATAAAAGCTAAAAGTAGCAGAATACTGTACTAATTATAATCAACAAACGTTTTGCAAGAAACAGCAAAGTATTATCGAAAAGGCTAGTTAAAAGCTAAAGTAGCCAAATGCTAGCTAGAAGCTAAAAGTGGTCAATTGCTAGCTAGAAGCTAAAATAAGGATAAGGCTAGATGGAAACTAAAATCAGCAACATTTTAGCTCAAAACCAAAGTGTCAATACAGTAGCTACAAGCTAAAAATAGAAAAAGACTAGCTGGCAACTAAAGTTGCAGAATGGTAAAAAGCTAAAAAGAAAAAACGAGGTCTGAAGCAGATTTACAAAAATATATATATTTTAAAGTAATTGAGGAGACTAATGTATCTCTATGGGGCAAATGTTCATAATGTTTATAAAGGGATAGAGGGCGAGCCCTATACCATCTTATCACCATCAAACGTGTTGGCCCACTGTGTGGGTTGGACTGAGTTTGTTGTGGTTCCTCAGACGGATGAAGTTCTTTGGATGAAGGATGAAACGTCTCAACAAAAAAAGAAACCGTCCAGATGACCTGACTTAACTTTGTTGGATATAAAAAGTTTAATATTTTGAAAAGTATAAAAGTTACAAAACTCAAAAGTCACAGCATCCGTCTCCTGAATGAGCTGAATGTTTTACAATATGAATGAATAAAATAGCGTTCAGTGTGCAGAATTAAAGTGTAAATACAGAATCAGCATTGAACACATTTAGATAAATTCAGTCTGTTGGATGTCTCTGACAACAAAAGTGGAAACTTCCTTTATAGGTTCTGTCGTTTTCTAAAACAAAAAAACACTGATTTCTATTTGAATTACATTGATTTAGTTACAAATAAATTCTAAAGCAGACTAAATAAATAAATTCTAAAGCAGACTAAAAGAACAATAAAAGCAGAATGAGTTCATCTTTCTGCGTAAGAGGTTGGACATGCAGGCTGCTGCAGCTTCTGTCATGGAAAATTCATGAAGGTGAGTCCATGGCCTGCTGAAATGTTCACAGGTGTGACTCAGCTGGAGCAGAAGAACAAAGGCACCTGGATGGAAAAGTCATGTTGTGTCTCCGTTGGAGGGCCGAAGAGTGAATCTGGATTAAAATCACTGAGAGGATCTCACAGCTGCTAAAATCAGTGAACAAGTGTTGCTTTAAATGCTCCCAAAACTGAGAAAAAACACTTTCCAAATAGAGATATTGGTTTTTATTCACTCCATAAATAGCAGAATCTGTTTCTCTAGGAACCACTCAAACTAAATATTTTGTTATTAAACATCTCTGCAATATTTGTGGAACGATGACCTTCTACAAAAATGGTTTCCGTGCTTGGGGACTGAATCCCACTGAACTAAAAAAAAAAAAGTAATGTTTGTAAGCCAGCAATAGTTTAAAGCTGCTATATGTAATCTCTGGAACACGCTGGAACTGAGAAAAATTTTGAACAGAGACACGTTTCTGGTCCCTCCCCCTCAGAGCCATATCTGCTCCCCCTCGCTCTCGCTATTCAGCTCAGCTCCTTAACTCCGCCTCCACTTCATGTCCTGTCGCAGCCGCTCCGAATTTCTGTGTTTATATGTTAATAAAACGTTCTAAAAAATAAAATAAAAACATGGAGCGCTGGTCCAGCACACCAGAACACCATGAAATCTGCAGAGCCTCGGCAGCCACGTTGAACCCGAGTTTAATTCGCTCGTGACAAATTCATTCATTTCCTCAATTTCAGTCATGGACTCAGCGGAGGAGGAAGCGATCACTTGACTTTTGGCAAAAAAACAAAAGAAAAGTCCAGATCAGGGATGAAGAAGGGGAATTTAATACATTTGTGTCACATACAAAACAGTTTTGCATCGCTTTGCAATCCTTTGAACGAGAACGTGCGCGGCCGCTGTGGGCTGGGACAGGCGGGGGCGTGGGTTAGGAGCGTGAGAAGTGAGAAGCTCTGTTTTTATTGGCTGGTTAAAAACTCTGTTTTTATTGGCTGGTTAACGGCGGGTCACTGTGGTTTTTTTGACATGCTTTTAGAGAAGCAAGGGGAATATAGTTTTTTTCAGAGTTGTCTAACATCAGTCTATCAGGAGATAGTGACAGAGTGAAGAAATATGTTTAAAAAATATTGTTAGAAAAGTTACATACAGTATATCAGCTTTAAGCTGTGGCTCAGAAAGAAAAAAAATTACAGGCTAAGTTTAATGACAAACAAAGCAGGAAGTTATGCATTTAAGTAGCAGTCAACATTATTCTAAAGACTTCACGTTTAAATGTGGCAATGTTTATTAAACAGACTTTGATTTGCAAAAACTGATCAATGTTGTTTGCTTTAAACATGCACCTCACTGCATGAAAAATCAAAGAAGAAAATAAACATTTTGAGCTGAAATATAATTGGAGGTCTGTTGAACAGCTGCTGAGTGAATCTTTAAGGCCGAACTGACTGACGACAGTGAAAGTTCTCTGCAGGCAGCTGAGTCCATTACATTACAGTGTTATGTTGAAAAGGCTTTACCTTCAGGCAGCGGCCTGGAGAGAAGCTCCGCCTCCTTTCATAAATAATTAACGACCTCTGCACGCTCATTGGCTACCTGCTTTAATCCGACTGCAGTCAAGGTGCCTGCTGGAGACAGAAACAGGAAACAGCGTGTTACACTTTCATAATAAAAGCATAGTATGTATGTATAATTTTCTGTCCGACAACTGATGTTTTAGGACCCAGGAGTAAAAACGACATCAATTTGTGATACTTCCTGCAGGTTTTAGCCTGCCACATGTTAGCATCAACATAGTAAATTAAGAATGGGCAGCTACTAGGGGTGCACCGATTGCAGTTTTTTGGCCGATCACCTGCCGATTCCGATTTTGGCGATACCGATTTTGTTTTATAAGCAACACTGTTAGATGTTGTAAGGTCACAATGCGCCTTCAAATTTCAATCTTATTTTGTTGAAAAACAGACCCTTGAACAATATTCTAGAAACAATATAAACTTGTTTTAACTGGTCACAAGGTAGTGCTCTGAAACATAAATGAAGTTTAGACAATTGTTGTTAAAACTAAAAAATAATCTGTAAAATCGGTTTCTCATGCAAGCATTGGCCAATTTCCGATTTCCCAAAATTAAGGAAATCGGGGCCGAAAAATCGGCCGGCCGATTTATCGGTGCACCCCTAGCTGCTACCAAATTTGATAATTTAAATTCGATTTGGATTACATTAAATTGGTAATGATTTGAAATCAGGCAGATTGATGCACTGATCATTATAACTTCCTGATTAATTCAATATTGAAACAAAGTATGAATGTAAAAAACAAAAGATTACCTTTTAGCTCAACAATGCTTGCATCAACACTTTATTTGAGTGGGAGGAGGAAAGAGTGGGGTCTGGTTTTAGCTTTAGCTACTTTACTTCTTGGCTTTTCCCGGATCTTTTTTATTTTATTTATTTATTTATTCATTTTACATCAATATAAAAGAAAAACAATGTATAAACATACAGTGTAAAATGTAAAAGACATAAAATGAAAGGTGGCAGAGAGAAGAAATAATCTTATAATATCTGCCCCTTTTTTCAAAGTAACAAAAGCAAACTCAATCCAAACAATCAACTCAAGCAATGTTTTTCAAGTAATAGAATGAAAAAAAAAAAAACTTTGTTAGTCAACTAGAAAGTTTCCTAATACAATGGATTTAACTAAAGATTTTCATATTTTGTTAACAACTTAGATTTGATCATCTTTTTAAACACAAGCATCGATCTAGCAAATTTAATATCGTTATCTAAAGTGTTCCATAAGTCAATTCCCTGTATCGAAACAGTCTGGCTCTTCAAACTGAGGTTTTTGTAAAACCTCAGTACCATATAACAAGACCTTCTCTTATCAAAAAACATTTGAACGTTAGGAGGCAGTAAGTAGTTTTGAGCTTTATACATGACTAATGTGATATTATAATCCACCAAATCATAAAACTTCAATAACTGAAGTTGATTAAACAATATATTTGATGGATGACGATGAGGTTTTCCTGAAATAATTCTCACAGCTCTCTTCTGCAAAATAAAATAAAAAATCTAATCAATTGGGCTTGTATTCTTTTATTTTGAGTGTTTGTTATTTAAATTTTCATTCTGCTCGTTTTGAAAATTTCAATGTACTTGAAATTGTTTTATTTTGAAAGGTCGAAACGGATGTTGCTTTACTGTGCTCGTGCTAACTTTCTGGTGGAAGTTGGACAGCTACGGCTCGAACTCCACAACAAGCGAGAAAGCCTTTCAATTCATACGGTGGCCGAAAAGGCCATGTCGCCGCTGCAGCGAGGTGTA
>JBBPBX010067474.1:0-11457 GCA_038048925.1 Garcialebias charrua | reverse complement strand
AAATATTTTCATACATAATAGAACACACATAAGCAGCATTTTAATGCACATTATTCAACTTGTCAGCTTGAGTCCTGCAACTGTACACAGTGAAAGGGTTTTGTTTTTTCTGACAAATTCCAGATGTTCATCAGATATACCAATCTTTTCTTCAGAAGGATGAAACAACACATTTTAAGTACTTTTGGGACTTTTTTTGTGAAAAACTATCTGTTGTGCTTACTGGTTTTATTGGATCACAGAGGCTTTATGTAAAGTTGATTTGATCTGGAAATGGCTTTTCAGTTTCCTCTTCATCGGATTTGTCATATTTCCCAGTGCTGTCACAGTTCAGAGCCTCACATTTAAAGCCCCATTGATTTAAAGGTTACATTCTTCTTTTAGGAAATACGACTCGGTTTGTTATTCTTTTTCACAAAAAGATTAGTAGAAAACTCGTTTGTCTCGTTCAACTGCTGAACTCTGCACACTACTTGAGAGGATTTAATGAAAAATGTAAATACAACAATCTTCAAATGCACAATGAGCTAAGCAAAGATGGTGGTAGGTTTACATGTGGAACCTTCAGGGGCAGATTGTCCAGGGAAAAGCTACACTGAGGACTTGTTTCTTCAATTATTACAAAAAACAAACAAAAAAATCAAACACGTGAGCATAAATGTTTTTATAAATTAGGGAAGATGAAGCAATAACTTTTGTCTGCCTGTGCAGCAGTTGGCAGAACATTAACATATGATACCTCCTCAACATTTTCCTGACTCTTTTGAACACTTCCATGTAACACAAGCTGAAATCCAAGCCATATACCATAAAATAGAGTTATTGAGACAAAAGTTCATGGCTTTGTTAATCTTTCACTGCTAATCTACAAGAACTGCAATTTTTTTCATTCAACTTTTATTTATACAGGTTAGTCTCATTGAGTCATGAGGACTCATTTACAAGAGACCTGTTTTAGACAAACCACACACAACAATAAACAGCCATAAAATGCATATAGAATGAAAAGTAAAAAAAACAAACATTAGTGATATAAACAAAATAAGATCAAGCTACATTATGAAATGAGGTAAAATACTAAAAACAGGAACATGTCTGCATTGATTATTGCATTTGTAGTGGGCATGACCGTGTCCACTTTGATAAACCTGTGTATTTCTGAACTGTTCCAGAGATGACCTTTACTGACCTCTCAGTAAAGCAAGACATTTACTACAAATTATTCCATTAGTTGTAATCTGAGAACATAGTCACCAAAAGAGACTATTTCTATCTTTGATTTTATTCTAATGTAATCAAAAGAATAACTTTTGTCATTTTCATGATGTGTGCTTTTAAGCTGTGTTATTCTGTAAGAGTTAAACTGTGTCCACTGCTGTGTGAAAGTTGAAGGTTTGGGTCAGAGAGGCCCGACCATTTTGTTTAGAAATAAGAAGACAGTTAATCCGTTGTTTGCATGAGAATGACTCCAACATTCTCTGTCTTTTCCAAAACATTTTCACTCTGCTGTGAATTTCACCTTGAATCTTGATAACAACAAGTGAACTGCTCGACTGGTCCATGGACCAATGAAAAAGACACAAGTCTCACTCCTCTCATGATCTTATTTTAAGTTCTAAGTTTTGCTGGAACGCTTCAAGAGATGTGAACTTTTCCCAACGAGCTGGATGAACTCAGTCAAACGCTAAGGACAGTCATTCAGTTAAAGGCTGATAACATGCTTGTTATGAGTCCACTTCGAACGAGCGTAAGCTCAAAACTTTGTTTATTCCTTCCTGGAATAAGTTTATCTTGAAGTCAGGCCAGGAGCTGACGCATTTTCTGATGACCAACGCGAAACCAGGAGACGTTGAAAACGTAAACTAGAACCAGCTCGGACGTGCTGGGCCTGAAGGACTCTGTGCATCTGAAAGGCTGGTGTCATTTCTTTATCAGACTCGTCGTCGAAGGTAAAGAGCTGTTTACAAACGTACCTGGATTTTAGCAGAAGTCGGATGGAAGTGTCACTTTTGGTAACATGCTCAAGACAATTTCCTGTAAACCATCTCTCCATCTTTCCTCCTATTCCCTTATCCCTCTCAATCTATCTGGAAACTATATTTAAGTTATAGAGCCACAGACTAAATATGATGACATCCTGTATTTATGTCTGTTGTATTGCAATTTAAATGTGCTGATGTGTTAAATTGCAAGAAAGTGAAATCATGTCAATCAAGTGTAATGGTGTTAATTTAGTTGATTTATTCTAAATAAATGGTAGTGTCTTTGACATACCAAACCAAGTTAACGTCTCTGTCACTTAATGGCTTTATTTATTTATCCATAAGAAAGATCACAGAAATATTGGGTAAACTGAAAAAGAAAGAATCCGTGAAAATACTATTCAATCTGAATAAGTAAATTAATTAAGGTAAAGAGGTCAGTACTAATATTGACCTCCTCATAATCCTTTACACATTGAACTGAAGTGTAATTTAGAATCCCTTAGTGAGATCAAAGTCAACAGCTTCAGATTTTTTGCAAGGTGTTCCAGGTTACAGGAGCTGAGTAAGAAAATGTCTTTTTGCTAGTCCGCACTGAGGGAACACTGCAAGTAAATGTTTTGCTGTATTTGCATATTGTCCATGACATCCTTGTGAAGAGATTAATAATCTCAATGGATTTCTTCCTGATAAAATAAAAGCGTAAATAAAAAATATGAATAATGATGGCCTGAGAGTGCACGCTGTAGCTGCACTGATGATGTGACATACAGGAGGAGATAAATGAAGGCAGCAGACCAAGGAGGGATTTAAATATGAAAATGTACCAGTGTGAGAGTCTGCATGAAGTTGATGATGACCAATGATGACCTTCTTGGGGTCTTGGGCTCTGGTCTCTCTTATGTCTGCCTCGGGTCTTGGGGGGGGGAGATCTCGGATGCTTCACAGTCACTATTGAATGTTCTATTAGAGAAGCCTTATTCACTTATGCATGCTCACAACCACACACAAATAGATGCGGGGATGTATATATATATATGCCAAGATGGCCGCGCTCAGTGCAGCCGCAGCTTCACGAGTTCCCGGATCATCTCTAGCTTTTAGTAATTTTAATAGTGTTTTTGTACCTGACTCTGCGCGTTTTTTGCGGGTGAATTACAGCCGAACTGATCTGTTAAGAATCGGAGCGGATTTACCACAGGGCACAGCTGAAATCAGCAACGAACTCAAATCAGAACTCGGAAGATTGGAGCTGCTAAAAACGTCCTTCTGGAAGCAGATGCGCCCCAGGGGAAAGAAAAGGAAGCGGTGCTCTCGTGGAAAGAAGAGGGGTTGCCGTGCAGGAATTATGACGAGACTGCGGGCAGACGCTAAAACCGGTAAACCCCCGATGCCGGCTCTTTTTCTGTCTAACGTTCGCTCGCTCGACAACAAGATGGATCTACTTCGTTTGAGGGTGACCACGTCGGAGGAGATGAGAAGATGCTCCGTGCTTTGTTTTACGGAAACGTGGATTTCTGAGGAGACTCCAGACTCTGTTTACGAGCTGGACGACCGGCTCTTCTTCAGAACAGACCGGTGCACCGAGACTACGGGGAAAACGCGAGGCGGCGGTGTTTGTATTTACGTACACAAAGATTGGTGCACGAACTGTGCTGTGATAAAAAGAGCTTGTTCAGCTGCCGTGGAGTTGATCACAATAAGATGTAGGCCGCACTACATGCCACGTGACTATTCAGTGATCTTAATCAGCGTTATTTACATAGCCCCTGATGCTAATGCTAATGACGCCCAGGGAGAAATTCATGACTTACTCACCTCGCTGCAGTGTAAATATCCTGAGGGGCTTTTCATTGTTTGCGGGGACGTCAATCACGTTGATCTTCAAGTCTCCCTCCCAGCCTTCAATAAGAACGTCTTCACAGCTACGAGAGGAGATAAAACGCTCGACCAAGTCTTCACAAATGTAAAGGGGGCATACACGGCGAAGACACGCCCACCGCTCGGAGCTTCCGACCACGACTCTCTGATTCTGGCCCCAAGAGAACTCCCCCCACTCAGGCGCTCAAAGCCGGAACAAAGAGAAATAACAATCTGGCCTCAAGATAGTTCCCCCATGTTGAGAGACTGTTTTGAGAGGACAAACTGGTCTGTTTTCAGAGAAGCAGCCACTGATGGAAGTTCAGTGGACATGGAACTGTACGCTTCCTCAGTCCTGGGTTACATCAGTACATGCTCTGAAAATGTATCCATAAAAAAATATGTGAAATCCTACCCGAACCGGAAACCCTGGTTAAATAAAGAAGTTCACGCCTTGCTAGCAGCCAGAGACACTGCATTCAAGTCAGGAGATAAAGTGGAGCTGAGAAAGAGCAGGAATGAACTGAAGGATGGCATTAAGAAGGCCAAGGCCACGTATGCACAGAGGATCGAGGGACAGTTCACCTCACAAGACCCACGGAGCATGTGGAAGGGTATTAAATGCATAACAGATTACAAAGGCAAAAACAAACAATGCCCCAGGGACCCATCTCTGCCTGATGCCCTCAATAAGTTTTATGCACGTTTTGATGATCCAAACAGACCAGCTAGCACCAGACTCACCTCATCACCAGATGAAGAGCATCTCAGGGTGTCCGCAGCAGAAGTGAGAGGCAGTCTCAGAAAGATTAATCCTCATAAAGCAACCGGACCAGACAACATCCCAGGGAAAGTTCTGAAGGAATGTGCGGACCAGCTCTGTGAGGTGCTGGCTGACATCTTCACCACCTCACTTGCACTGGAGTCAGTTCCCACCTGCCTGAAGACCGCGACCATCATCCCAGTCCCAAAGAGCTCCACAGTGACTGGTCTGAATGACTATAGACCGGTGGCCCTCACCCCGATAGTCGCTAAATGTTTTGAGAAACTGGTCATGTCCCACATCAAGGCAACCGTCAACATCAATGAGGACCCTCATCAATACGCATACCGTGAGAACCGATCAACAGAGGACGCCATTTCTTCCGTGGTCCACACTGCTCTCACCCACCTGGATCAGAAGGACTCATACGTGCGTCTGCTCTTTGTGGACTTCACATCTGCTTTCAACACCATGATCCCCCAAACTCTGATAGACAAACTATCTACACTTGGACTAAGCCCCTCTATTTGTAACTGGGTACTAGACTTCTTAACAGACAGACCACAGTCCGTGAAGATCCACAACTTCTCCTCCTCCACCGTAACCCTCAGCACTGGCTCTCCTCAGGGATGTGTGCTGAGCCCCCTTCTGTTCACTCTGCTCACATATGATTGTACAGCCACACTTCCAGGCTGTCATATTGTTAAGTTTGCAGATGATACAGCGGTGGTGGGATGCATCACAAACAATGATGAGTCCAGCTACAGACAGGAGGTGGAACACCTGGAGAGCTGGTGCAAAGAGAATAATCTTCACATGAATGTGAAGAAGACAAAGGAGATGATTGTGGACTTCAGAAGGAACAAACACACCCATGCCCCACTGAAAATAGGTGGGTCTGCAGTGGAAGTGGTCTCCAGCTACAAATACTTGGGTGTACACATGAATGATAACCTCAGCTGGAGCAACAACACCACCAGCCTGATCAAGAAAGGTCATCAGAGACTCTACTTCCTCAGACGGCTGAGACGAGCTGGTCTGAGCAGCCCAGTCCTCACCTCCTTCTACAGGTGTGCAGTGGAGAGCATCCTGTGCTCCAGCATCAACGTGTGGCATGGAGGCTGCACAGTTGAAGAGAGGAAAGCTCTGCAGAGAGTGGTGAAGGCTGCACAGAAGTCTGTTGGAGTCAGTCTCCCCACAATCACAGACATTTATACCTCCAGATGCAGGAAAAGAGCCACCTGCATCATGAAAGACCTCACTCATCCAGCACACTCACTCTTTGCCCCACTCCCCTCAGGACGGAGGTTGAGGAGCATCAAGTGTAGAACCACTAGACTGAGGAACAGCTTCTACCCTGAGGCTGTTAGACTCATGAATAAATAAAAATAAAATAAAAAATAAACACTGCAAAATATCACATCATACTGATGCTGATCTGTTTTCTTGTTGCTGTGTTCATCTGTGTTCATCTGTGACCATCTGCTCATACAAACTCATGTTCGTGCTGCTGTTTATTCCCACTATATTAGGCTTAGTGTATTACTAGTTGATGTTTTTCTTAGTTAGTTCTAGATGTTATTACTGTTTTTCTCTTTCATTTGTTGTTGGATGTAACTGGGACCTCGTGTACATAATCTCGTTTTCATCACATGTACCACATGCGGTGCAAATGACAATAAAGACTCTCTGACTCTGACTCTCGGATATGTAGATATGTAGATGGGTATGTGACTGCATATGAATGTATATGTATTTACTGTATATATATATTTGTAGGTATAGGTATGTATATTTATAGAATTCTACTGCAAAGTCATGAATGTTATGTCTCCTTTATGCATATGTGTTTTGTTGCTGTGTTCTGTTATGTACTTTGCAGGATTGCAGACGACGGTTGGGTGTGTTTGCCTTGTGCTCTTTTTGTGGATAATTGTTATGTTTTGTAGTCTTACTTTCTGTCTTTCCTTTCTTTCTATCCTATTAAAAAATCATAATGGTGTGAAGAGGATGGCTGTAAGGTGAGAAGGGAGGCCATCTATAAAAAAAAAGAAAAAAGATGACC
Organism: Garcialebias charrua; assembly: GCA_038048925.1. Taxonomy (NCBI): domain Eukaryota; kingdom Metazoa; phylum Chordata; class Actinopteri; order Cyprinodontiformes; family Rivulidae; genus Garcialebias; species Garcialebias charrua. Next base: position 4,787 of record JBBPBX010067474.1, on the reverse strand, counting down.
AATGAGTACAGAGAGCAGTGATGGGTATGGTAGTAACTACCGTATTTTCCGGCCTATAAGTTGCAGTTTTTTTAAATACTAATTTTCATGTCCTGCGACTTATGAGGCGAAGCGACATATTTAGGGATTTTCCCCCCCCCATATTTTTAGACCAATTGTTGGCTGAGAAATGACCGTTTCCATTCATTCTGACGAAAAAAATGGAGCAGTTCCACTTTCGGCCGGTAGGGTCCACCGACCGTTCCCAGCTCATGTGTCCGACAGAATCCTCCTCTGCTCGGACTCACTCTGTCACAGCACGGCCTCCTGCTCTCTGGCGGTCTGAACTACTGTTACCTCAGTGTTTCACTGAGAGCAAAATAGCTCATGAACCACAAGACAGATTTTGATGAAACGTACAGAAAGTAATCACTGGATGGACATTTACAATGAGTTAGCTTTAGGAGATGTTTGAGCAAAAATTCGATTTATTTATAATTTATTTCGTATTTATTTTACGTTTGGAAGACCGTCAAAGCGAAACTATTTAAATCCAGCTGATTTGACAATTACGTTCATTTATTAAGGAAAAGTTCAGCAAACACTTTTACTATAATGTCAGCAAACAAATATATATTTTAGGTGTTAATTTTAAAGAAATGAAGTGTATCCGCTCGCTGCGTATGCATGCTTCGTAGCACCGACGTAGCAAAACTATTTTTTTAATTCAGCTTATTTGACCATTACGTGCATTCATTAAAGGTTCAGTATGCAGTTTCTGTAGAACTGCAGCACTTAGAAATATTTTCAACAGGCAAAGCATTCTGATCCCTCCCCCTCAGAGCCATATGTGGCTCTGCCCCCTTGTGGTCTGTTGAATTTCAAATTCAAGCTCTGTTTTTATTGGCTGATTCAAATTCAAGCTCTGTTTTTATTGGCTGGTTACAAACTCTGTTTTTATTGGCTGGAAAATGGCGGGTCACCTTTTCTTTTTAGAAATGCTTATTTACCACCTGGAGAAGCAAGGGGACAATTTTTTTTTTATTTTTTTTCAGAGATTACCTGGCTAACATCAGTCTGTCAGGAGGTAGTGACAGAGTGAAGAAATATGTTCATAAAAAAAGCTACATACTGAAGCTTTAAGGAAAAGTTGAGCTCAGACACATCTTTGCTATAATTTTCAGCAAACAAATAAATGATTTTACGTGTTAATCTTGTTAAAGTCCTTCCGTGCACGCTCCTGCGGCCATTTCGCAGCCAATCCATTTTCGGCAAAACACCGGTCAGTGGTGACGCGTAGCATACGTGACACGTCAGCGGTGATGCATAATAGATGGGACGTATACAGAGGTACGACACGTTTATGGATTTTTCCACTTTATTGGACATAATTGGACTAATGCAATATATAGGGCGGAGTGACTTAAAGGGCGGAAAGTACAGTACTAGTTACAACCAGTTAGTCATGTTTCTGCATCTTCACTTCATGACATAATCTCCTGCTCTGTCACTCTGCCATGCCCACTCTGCATTTCAGCACATCAGTCTGAAACTGCACTTGTTCTGGTCCTTTTTTAAAGACTCCTCTCACCTCTCAACCCTGTCAGATTATTGAACCCCTCATGGTAGAATATGTCCAGTGTCATGATCAAAGTCTTCTATGCTTTTGTTATGTCCCAGGACATTATTAGGTAAGCCCCATTTTTTTTTAATGTTGGCTGCCATTCACCCTTTTTAAAGCCTGAATGTAATCAGTCTTGATTAGTGCACTCTATTGAGCCTGCCTTTAAATAGGTTGGGTGCATTGATCTATTGCAAGGGTGTGGAGGAGTGGAGGTTGTGCTTCTTCACCCGTCTCTCGCCACTTGGTTGTCACTCTTGAGGGAGTGGTGTGTTGAGCAGGTGCATGCTCATGTGGAGCTCTGGTAAACCTAGCAGCCTGTGTGTTTGGTTGCTCATGGAGGGTTTAGTAGTTTGCGCTGAGCACTGACTGTTTGACACTGTTTTTAAGTAGGTTTTGACCTGGTGTGATTGGTAGTCCAGTTTTTGCCTACCATTACCTTAGGTGGAGGTTTGACCCGTTAGTCCGACGCCAATAGGAGCTTCAACTGCCCTATCCGGGGTTGGCCTCCTATGGTGTTGTTTTGTTCTTTTTAGCCGGCTAACCAGGTCCAACTTTCCTTTACACTTTGGTTTTATTTTGGGGGTTCGGGGAACCTGAAGGTGAACTCCAGTTTTTTTAAATCTTTTTCCTCCACAGAAGGGAGCTGACTGCATGAACCATGCCCGCAGCCATTTAAAGCTGGAGAAAAATAAACTTTTAAACCTTCTTGTTGTCTCGTGTCCTCTTATATATGCTATGTTCCTTGTGGATGTAACAGCTTTTCTTGTCTTGACCTCACACCTGCCCTTTGGAACCCCTGATCTGCCTGCTCCCTGTCTGATCTTGCCTTGCCCCTCTGATCTTGTTACCAACTACTCTTTTTGGATTTACGATCTCGACTCGTGAATTACCCCAAGGATTTGTATCTGGATTTCTCACCTCCCATTTAATGTTCCCTCTAAGCTGCGCATATGCGCAATTGCGCACTGCTCACACATTCTCAGCGCACAATAAAATATTTGTAGCGCATCCAACGTAAACTGAATGTAAAGTATGTCCTATAGGCGTTGAACGCACCACACAAGATCCGGGATCTGATTGGGTCTGGTCAGCCCACCGGTCCACCTCAATTTAAAATGATTGATGAACAGCGATTACATCTAATCACATTGAAGCTTACGTTGTTTTGACCAATTACTAACAGGAAGTCTTAGAAAAGCAAGCATGTGTGTATGCAGCTTCACAGTCTAATCAATGCAGAAGTTGGAGTTCATCACACTGGGACAGGTACGTAGGTCAAATGATTTCAGCAGGAAAGACTCTGCATCTCAGCGACTCAATTTAAATTAGTGTCAAAACTACAGATTTTAAATCTTGTTGTTAGGTCAAGTAAACTCAGAGTTATGATCAATAATCCACTCCACGTCTTTTATCTGAATAAAGTCAAATCTTTAGCGTGTTACAGCGAGAAGCTGCAGCTCCCCCCCCCGCACACACACACACACACATGCACACACACACGCACACACACACCGCTGAACACGTCCCCCCTCCTTTCTGAAGGAGGCTCCAAGTTATTTGTCAAGCACCAAATCTGCAGGAAAAATAAGAAAAAGACGCAGAAGTTGAATGGAGTTCAGTGCACGATAGTCAGTGAGAGCAGGGGTGATGAAGAGGAAGATTAAGAGGAAGAGCAATCAATCAGTCAATCAACTTTATTTGTAAAGCACATTTCAAAAACCTTAAAGTTAACCAAAGTGCTGTACAACAACATAAAAGACAAGTCAATTAAAATGATAAAAAACATAAAAAACATACAAAAAATAAAAAATACATGTACCAGTCTTTCTGCAGGTGTGTTAAAATGCCATAAAAATAAGATCACGTTTTAAAAGCCAAAGAATGAAAGTGTGTTTTTAAAAGGGATTTAAAAACAGGAAGAGAGGAGGCCTGTCTGACACTCAAGGGTAAGTTGTTCCACAGCCTGGGAGCAACGACAGAAAATGCTCTGTCACCTCTGAGCTTCAGCCTAGTTTTAGGCACTGTCAACAGCAACTGATCAGCTGATCTTAGAGATCGAGGAGGGCAGTAAGGCTGAAGCAGCTCAGACAAATATAGCGGGGCAAGGTTGTTCAGGCATTTAAAAACAAATAGCAAAAGTTTCAAATGAATTCTGTAGTGCACAGGGAGCCAGTGAAGGGACGCCAGGATGGGAGTGATATGCTCACGCCTACGGATCTGAGCAGAACGAGGCCAGGTCTGCACAGGAGGGGGTCCAGAACCAAGCATGAGTTCTGAGCTCTACAGAACAGAGGATGATCTGGATGTTGAGCCAGAGGGTGGACCAATGGAGGAAAATACACTTTTTAAAAACTTACAGTAAAATAAATATTTTGTCAATAAAAAAATAATAATGTAGAGATTTTAAACAAAAACCTACAAGCATTAAAATTAAAATAATCTAAATTACTGTAGATATATTTATTTGAAGCTGACATTTTAATTAAGAAGGTATGATTTTCCCTCTGAGGAACATGAATAAATAAAGTTAAAGGGTTAAAACTGTCTAATTCAAATAAAAATTAAAGTCTGTAGTTAAATAAAACAGGTTTTTGAGCTGCATGCATTTAGCTGGGAGCTACAAGATAAAGAATAAAGATCAATTCATTGTGAAATGATTCTTTATTAGATTACTGCATTATTATAAATGTATGTTATCTACAGAACTGCTGCTGCTGACTTCATCATTCTTTTCATGCCTGTGAAGCTGTAAGCAGCATCACATCAATTATGTGAAGGGGACAGTTCCTGGTCCTGTATCCTATAACATACTATGCATCTCATGAACAGCAATGTTTTTGTTTTTTCATTTTAAGTGGGGCAAATCACTTATATTAAAAGCAAACTCATGGAAGTTGCTGCTGTAATCTGATTCTTTTAATAAGCCATGTAACTTTCTATGATCCCAGATTTATAACAGGTGTGTGGCCATAGTGTGCACTCCTGATGTTGCTCATAGTGGTCCTCAGTGTGCGCTCAGAGAGCTTGTGTGTATGCCCAGACACATGAAAAATTAGAGGGAACATTGCTCCCATGTATGACCCCCACCTCTACTCCTGAACCTCGTTGTTGGATTAACCCCCCTAAACACGCTCTACTCAGCTTTGCTCAACAGTTACGTAGCACCCAGTGGTGGTGACGTAAT
>JBBPBX010067472.1:0-17222 GCA_038048925.1 Garcialebias charrua | reverse complement strand
CAACAGTGCAGAAAAAGGGATATCCTTTTTTCTCTCTTGCCCTCGAACAAGACGGACAATTTTCTTCCCTCTCCTGCCTTACTCCCGCTTTTGTGCTTTGTCCTGTGTATCAGAACCTCTCTTTACACATCTTCCAAATTGTATATTATTATTATGGATCTGGTCATCTGGTCTCTCAACGCAATAATAACAACCCTCATGACCGAGCGGACACACGCAGCTGGGTATTTCATGGATAAGACATGTACATAATTGGATTTATGATAACAGGGTTTCTGTTATTTGGATTGGCAGATACTTAGGATGAGCCGTCTTGAGCCGGAAAAGGGTAGCATGCCCTCTCCGGGTCGGGGAGGAGGTCCTGCCCCAAGTGGAGGAGTTTAAGTATCTCGGGATCTTGTTCACGAATGAGGGAAAACTGGAGCGTGAGATCGATAGGCGGATAGGTGCAGCGTCCGCAGTGAAGCGGGCGCTGTACCGGTCTGTCGTGGTGAAGAGAGAGCTGAGTCAAAAGGCAAAGCTCTCAATTTACCGATCGATCTACGTTCCCACCCTCATCTATGGTCATGAGCTTTGGGTTATGACCGAAAGAACAAGATCTCGGATACAAGCGGCTGAAATGAGTTTTCTCCGCAGGGTGGCTGGACTCTCCCTTAGAGATAGGGTGAGAAGCTCAGTCATCCGGGAGGGACTCGGAGTAGAGCCGCTGCTTCTCCACATCGAGAGGAGCCAGTTGAGGTGGCTCGGGCATCTGGTTAGGATGCCTCCTGGACGCCTCCCTGGTGAGGTGTTCCGGGCACGTCCCACCGGGAGGAGACCCAGAGGAAGACCCAGGACGCGCTGGAGGGACTATGTTTCTCGGCTGGCCTGGGAACGCCTTGGGATTCCCCCGGAGGAGCTGCTCCAAGTGGCTGGGGAGAGGGAAGTCTGGGCCTCCCTACTTAGGCTGCTACCCCCGCGACCCGACCCCGGATAAGCGGAAGAAGATGGATGGATGGATGGATGGATGGAGATACTTAGGATATCTGCAAATTAGGAAGACGTCGGCAGCAGTTTCGGCCATGGTAAAACTGCCAATCTCATGTGATGGATGAATTCATGCTTTGAGTTCTCAGATTCATCATACACGTTACGAGCTCCCTGGAACTTGGCAGCATTGTAAATTCATCCCTGGAGAAAAGCTAAAGCATGGACCGATGGAATGTCCACAAATCTGGCTGTTTGTATTCACTATTGAGAATTCCAGCAGAACTCAAGACAGACAGGAACCAGTCTACTGGCCCAAACAATTGTTGTTCATCTGAATCTGGCCTCCCTGCTCGGCCTTGGAAGGCCAACTTATCTCTGAGCAAGCTCTGCTCTGTCCACCCCCCACACCACCACCCCTCCCAAAAATTTCTGTGAATGCTTATCAGAGTTGTACCGGCTGAGAAACACTGTAACATCTTATCAAAACTATGGATACTCGTCCAGTCTGAAAGACACTAACATCTTATCAGGACTATGGAAACTATCTGGAAGTGTTCATGGACAAATCTCACTGACTTGTTATCCATGCATATGTATTGTGTCTATCTATGTTGCTTGCTGTAGTAGATTTTTTTTATATACATAAACCGTGCCCTGTTAAAGACACAGTGTGATTGATCTTTTTTTTATACCCCTCTATCCTTATGTGTTTTCCTTTTTTCTATCTAAGCTATAAGGGCAGCGATTTTTAGAAGCTGCAGCCCCTGTACACCTTCGTCCATCTTTAGGACATCTGTACAGAACGTAATTTTGCTGTAATTAACGGTGCAATACAATAAAGCTTATTCTGATTCTAAAGGGCGAGGCATAGCTCCGCGTTAGCGCGAACGCGAGGCCACGCGGTGCCACGCTTGAGCGAGCGCCTCAGCACAAGCCTTTGAACGCTCGCGCGAACGCGCCAAGCTCAAATTTTACGACCGCTCACGCGCGCGCGGTGTCTCACATAAACTGCCCTGGTGGCGGACTGTTTTGTGTGACACACAAATGAATTAAATTCCTCTTCTTCATCGCTGATCTGGACTTTTCTTTTGTTTTTTTGCCAAAAGTCAAGTGATCGCTTGAAGCGGTCACCATTCACTTCCTCCTCCGATGAGGAGGAATGAATGAACTTGTTCTCAGACCCAACCTGTCAATCAAATCAGTAGGCTGTCAGCAAATGACCAATCAGCGACCTCAATTTGTCCCGTAGCCAGAGCCGGACCTGCCTATAAGCGAACTAAGCGGCTGCTTAGGGCCCCGTGGCCACTAGGGGGCCCCATGAAGGGCACAAATTCTGTGACATGGATGATGAGGCACTCAAACAGCACTGTGAGCTCCTTGGGAACACACTCAGTGATGGAGAGAAGACTGATGTGGACTGGCAGGAACTAGCTACAGAAATAAAAAATCTTCCAAACCTCCCCACATCAAGCATGACCAGTTTTGATCTTCTCACCTTCATCCACCAAAAGCAGTTAACTGGACTTTATCCAAACCTGTGGGTAGCTTTGAGAATAGCCTGCACATTGCCTGTGACAGTGGCATCAGCCGAGAGAAGTTTTTCAAAGCTAAAACTGATCAAAACATACCTAAGGTCCTCCATGGGACAGGAAAGGCTGAGTGGATTGGCCATCATCAGCATCAACCATGAGGTTGGACGACACATTTCATATGATGACATCATTATTGATTTTGCTTCCAAAAAAGCAAGGAGACCCACTATTTGAAAATAAAAACCAAGAGACATGTTAAAAGGGAAGTGATTAAGCTGCAGTAAAGTTTTCTTTATTCTTTTTGGTATTTTATTTGTTTTGTTTAATATTTATTTTTGTGTTTTAACTATTTTTTCACATTTTGTGTTTTTTATTTTTTCTAAATATTTTATTATTTGTTTAAAGGGTTTTTGTTGTTTATTTTATTTAGCTTTTTGTAAATACTTGTTTTGTATTGTTAGTGTTAAAAGTCTACAAGTACTTAAGATTAGAAAGTGTATTTTATATTTATTTTCTTACTTTTGATTTTTATATTTCTTTATAGAGAATGTAAATTGTTTTTGTGCAGGTTTTACATTGTTCTTCTTGTTGAGATTTTAATGTGTCCTATTTGTTACTGAAGTTCTGTTTTTAAGGATACTTTTTTAGCATTGAAGTTGTTTTTTGCCTGACATGGCTTGTTACATGTTGTGATTTAAAGATTAAATATAAAAACACACCATAATCTTTTATTGCATTTTTTTATTCTGTGTATGTAAAACTATAGGTTTAGAGCCCCCTTGTGGTCAAATAGAGTTAATACCATTGAACAAGTTCATTTAGACAAAAGCAAAACAAACAAAAAGACTGTACTTATGTAGGATCTTTCTACCTGCAAATGAAAAAACACAATTTGTACCATCAGATGCTCACACAATCATATATTTTTAGTGAGTGTGCTTAGCAGTAAACTATGATACACCATGGTCTTAGAATAAAAGTGTTGTGCAAAAGCCGCTCATTCTCAATCAGTTCATNCAGTGCAGAAAAAGGGATATCCTTTTTTCTCTCTTGCCCTCGAACAAGACGGACAATTTTCTTCCCTCTCCTGCCTTACTCCCGCTTTTGTGCTTTGTCCTGTGTATCAGAACCTCTCTTTACACATCTTCCAAATTGTATATTATTATTATGGATCTGGTCATCTGGTCTCTCAACGCAATAATAACAACCCTCATGACCGAGCGGACACACGCAGCTGGGTATTTCATGGATAAGACATGTACATAATTGGATTTATGATAACAGGGTTTCTGCTATTTGGATTGGCAGATACTTAGGATATCTGCAAATTAGGAAGACGTCGGCAGCAGTTTCGGCCATGGTAAAACTGCCAATCTCATGTGATGGATGAATTCATGCTTTGAGTTCTCAGATTCATCATACACGTTACGAGCTCCCTGGAACTTGGCAGCATTGTAAATTCATCCCTGGAGAAAAGCTAAAGCATGGACCGATGGAATGTCCACAAATCTGGCTGTTTGTATTCACTATTGAGAATTCCAGCAGAACTCAAGACAGACAGGAACCAGTCTACTGGCCCAAACAATTGTTGTTCATCTGAATCTGGTCTCCCTGCTCGGCCTTGGAAGGCCAACTTATCTCTGAGCAAGCTCTGCTCTGTCCACCCCCCACACCACCACCCCTCCCAAAAATTTCTGTGAATGCTTATCAGAGTTGTACCGGCTGAGAAACACTGTAACATCTTATCAAAACTATGGATACTCGTCCAGTCTGAAAGACACTAACATCTTATCAGGACTATGGAAACTATCTGGAAGTGTTCATGGACAAATCTCACTGACTTGTTATCCATGCATATGTATTGTGTCTATCTATGTTGCTTGCTGTAGTAGATTTTTTTTTATATACATAAACCGTGCCCTGTTAAAGACACAGTGTGATTGATCTTTTTTTTATACCCCTCTATCCTTATGTGTTTTCCTTTTTTCTATCTAAGCTATAAGGGCAGCGATTTTTAGAAGCTGCAGCCCCTGTACACCTTCGTCCATCTTTAGGACATCTGTACAGAACGTAATTTTGCTGTAATTAACGGTGCAATACAATAAAGCTTATTCTGATTCTAAAGGGCGAGGCATAGCTCCGCGTTAGCGCGAACGCGAGGCCACGCGGTGCCACGCTTGAGCGAGCGCCTCAGCACAAGCCTTTGAACGCTCGCGCGAACGCGCCAAGCTCAAATTTTACGACCGCTCACGCGCGCGCGGTGTCTCACATAAACTGCCCTGGTGGCGGACTGTTTTGTGTGACACACAAATGAATTAAATTCCTCTTCTTCATCGCTGATCTGGACTTTTCTTTTGTTTTTTTGCCAAAAGTCAAGTGATCGCTTGAAGCGGTCACCATTCACTTCCTCCTCCGATGAGGAGGAATGAATGAAGTCAATGAACTTGTTCTCAGACCCAACCTGTCAATCAAATCAGTAGGCTGTCAGCAAATGACCAATCAGCGACCTCAATTTGTCCCGTAGCTAAACGCTCCGCCCTGCTTCTGCTCAAATGACATGAAGTATTTGGAGCAAAAACGTTGGAGCCACACGTTGCTTCACGCTGTGCTCTGCTGTGAACCCCCCACGTGCAGCGCGAGCGCGTGGTGCGGGGCTCGGTCCAGCGCGGAGCTCTGCGCCGGCCTTAATAAGGAGCACTGCTCATATGAGCTCTTGTTTCAAAAAGTGGGTGCAAAATGCCAACATGCAGTTAAGAAATTCAATGCAGTTAATTTATTTAGCACCAAATCAAAACAAAGTTGTCTCAGGGCACTTTACAGGAACATTCACCTACATAGAAAAGCCAATTAGTAAAGTTATCTATCTAAGGAAGCCACCAGACATGTTGAATCTTGGCTTCGTTGCAGTCTCCCATCAAAGCAGTCAAAGTCTTGAGCCGTTTTATTATGCAGAACAATAAAACAATTTTAAGTTTGGTGTCGATGACAGCAGCTCAGTGTTTGAATCAGGCAGCTTATAGCTATAATTTTAAATGTTCATTTTTAACATCATGGCTCTCAAATATCACTGGTGGTACTCAGGATCCCTGTAGTTGTACACTGAAAACATTTTAAAACATCTATGTATAAGTGAAATAACAAGCTAATTAATGGTTATTAACTCTAAAGCTTGGCCACGGTAGGTAAAACAAGAACTATGATGCATGTCTAAAAAGGAAGAAACAACTATGAAGATGAGTGGTTCAAACAAAATTAAATTTTTGCGCAAAGTGGAAATAAAAATGCAAAGGAGAACACTTTGAGAACTTCTGTAATCTGGAGTGGTAACCAATTTGCTTCTGTAGACTTCTAAAAAAGGTGATTTCAAGAAAGGTGCAAAACATTAAAAATATTTAAAGTTATCTCAAGTTTGTATTCAGTTGATGTGAGACATAAGAAGAGCCAAGACCAACATACCAGTATATATTGGTGTTCTTGTTAATGAATGCATGGCACCATCCCATCTTAGACCACACTCTTCGACAGGGTTAGGGCTTAGACCAGTTTGCCATTTGATGTCAGATATGAATATAGGCTTGTACTACGGTTTTTAAATGTTGTTCTCAAGGGGGACCTGGAGAGCCTGCATTTTCTGAGGTGGTACTCTTTTTTTGGGGGGCCAAATAAAACATAAGCATCTGACTCGATGTTTTGCTGCTGATCCTGTCTTTGTTCAGATATTTATCAAAGACCTGACCACCGAGGGGGAAGATTTGGAGCTAGATGAGCTGAACAACAGCTGCAGCAGCCAGAAGCAGAGGCAGCAGACACAGAGTGTCCTTGGAGACACTCCGGCCACCAGCCACCAGCAGCTAATGCCTGACAAAGCCAACGCTAGTCCTTCTTCCACACCTCCTACACCCCCTGAGGATAGCCACAAAGCAGAGAAGAATGGCGAGCCCAAGGAAGCCCTGTCTGAACCAGCACCCGTTGTAGCCAAATCCTTCCAGACACAGGCCTTACCTAATGGCAAGACTCAGACTTCTGTCAAAAGCTTGAGCAAGAGGAAACTCTCCCAACAAAAGGAAAAGAAAGCTACTCAGATGTTAGCCATCGTTCTTGGTATGTTACTTCTTACTTAAATTTCTTGTCCCATTTTGTACAAACTTTTCGCATCTTGTGAAAAGTGATGCTGTGTTTTTGACTTTGAGCATGTGTAACATCAAGTAATTATCCTAGCATCAAACCAAAGAATAAATATCAATGTCCAGAAACCTGATACTTCATTAGCAACAAGACTTTCTTGAAATGGGCATTACTACTTTTTTCAATTTTCATGTAACCCGTTGCCTGTTTGAGTATTTTATTTTTTTTTTATTTTTTTTTTGTGTGTGTGTGTGTTCAATTCAAATTTTTGGAAACATTCAAAATGGTGATGAAGAAACAAAACATTTTTTATACTGTAATTGCCAGTCTATAGAATGCACATGTCCATAAGCCATGTACTGTATACTAAATTAAAATGAAACAATTTTGTACTTAAATAAGACACACTGGTATTCAAGATGTGGGTGTCCACAATTTTATATTAGAAACTACACAGTTCCTGGTAGAATGGGCAGCTCTTGTTGTAGTATAAGAATCAAACGCCAGATAGCATTTCATGGACTTTAGTTTGCTTTTAAACACACACAGACTGCATTATCGTCACATGTCTAAATGATGACCTGCGCTCTGAATCATAGTTCTCCCAAAAAAGAAATGACCAGATGACATTATTTAAACTTTTTAGTATTTGTTTACCTAGATGATTGAACTTACAACCCCCTTTTTTTTTTTTTTTTGCGGCACCAATCATGACTACCAAGGAAAGGGAGAACACCCCCTCCCTTTCTATAATAATAATAATAATAATAATTTTATTTAAAATCGCCTTTCAGGACACCCAGGGACACTTCCCAGCAAGAAAACAAACAAACAGTTCAAACATCAGCAGTAACAAATTGAAATATAAAATAAATAAAGAATATAAAATACAAAATAATATAAAATACATTTAGTAAAGTTAATGATAAGCTAGTCTAAAGAGATGGGTTTTCAGGGCTGTCTTGAACAGAGAAAGGGAGGTGGTGTTTCGAAGGTCTGGCGGTAGAGCGTTCCAGAGGTGAGGGGCAGAGCAGGTGAAGGCCCTGCTCCCCATGGTGGAGAGGCGGGCAGAGGGTACATGGAGATGTAGCGAAGAGGAGGATCTGAGAGAGCGTGATGGGATGGAGATTTGTAGGAGGTCAGATAGGTAAGGAGGGGCAAGGTTGTGGATAGCTTTGAACGTGAGAGTAGAATTTTGAAGATGATGCGTGATTTAACCGGGAGCCAGTGGAGCTGCTGCAGGACAGGAGTGATGTGGTTATAGTAGGAGGTTTGAGTGATGACACGGGCAGCTGAGTTCTGGACCATCTGTAACTTGTGGAGAGATTTGTTGGGGAGGCCGTAGAGAAGGGAGTTGCAGTAATCGATACGGGAAGTCACAAGACTGTGCACCAGGATGGCTGTGGAGCGGGGTGTGAGAGAAGGACGGAGACGGTTAATATTACGGAGGTGGAAATAGGCAGACAGAGTAACATTGTTGATGTGTGAGGTGAAGGAGAGAGTGGTGTCGAGGATGACACCGAGACTCTTGACCTGAGGGAAGGTGGATAGCAGAGAGTTGATAAGGGAGATGAGAAGATGTTCTGATTTTGCTATAGAGTTTTTGGTACCGACAAGAATTATTTCAATTTTGTTACTGTTTAGTTGTAGGAAATTGTTAGAAAACCAGTGATTTAGCTCATTGAGACAGTCGGTGAGGAGGGTGGGTGTATGGAGTTTGGTTTTGCTGACAAGTAGAGCTGTGTGTTATCAGCATAGCAGTGGAAATGGACGCCGTATTTCTGGAAGATGTGACCTAGGGGAAGGAGGTAAATGATGAAGAGGAGGGGTCCGAGGACAGAGCCTTGGGGGACACCCGTGGAGACAGGGGAAGACTGGGAACGGAAGGATTTAAGCTGAATGAATTGAGTGTCAGAGTGCGGTCAGCGAGATGAGAGATATTTACTATTTACTGAACACAGATTTTTTTTTAAAACTTTAAATATGTACCAGTAACACACACAAAAATAGGCTATGTACAGTACAGATTTTTTTTTCTTCTGAACAATGCCTTCTGAACAATGAACAACAAGGCTATTTAAAGAAAAAGAAGTCTAATGGAATTTTCCACTTGTGTAAAAGTGAAACTGTTAACTCAGTCTGGGGATGACAGAGCTGTTCTGCCTTGATGAATGAGCAGATGGATGGATGGATGGATGAATGGATGGATGGATGGATGGATGTTAATATCTATAAAAGTAATCTGTTAAGTAGTCAATTAACATTATTCATCCAATGGCCCCAGTATACTTGGGTGTACATCAGTCTGCGGAGGTCCACACGAACCAGCTTAGAGTCGAAGCGGACGCCCACAAGGCATGTCCATGTAAAGCAAAATTTTTACAACCGCGTACGCGTACTCGGTGTCGCACAACAAACTGCCTGGCGACTGACTTTTTTGTATGCGACACCAATGTATTAAATTTCCTTTCTTCATCCGTGGACTGGTTTAATGGCCTATTCTTTTGTTTCTTTGCCAAAAGGCAAGCAATATCTTCCTCCTCTTTCACTGACGCCATGACTTAAAAGGTGAGAAATTAAGGAATTTGTCACAAGCTAATTAAATTCAGGTCCAGCGTGGCTGCGGGAGGGTCTGGAGATTTCCTGGTGGGCCGGTCTGATGTGTGGGCTGCAGGGCCAGCGCTCCCTGTTTTTTACTTTTATTTTTTAGAAATGTTCATTAACACTAGGAATACCAAACATATGTACTTGTACATATTTTACATATAGCTCCCATGGGAGACTGTAAAATGACAGATTGAGGAATTTGCATTCCATTAGGTTTGTGTGACCCCCTGGGGCTGAAGTCTTTTGTGTGCTCAAAACATCCCCCAGTAGCCAAAACAAAACATCTCCCCCATATTCCAACAACAACATTCTTTCTGCAGGTTGAAAGTGCAGCTTTTTACAACACAGACCAAACTTTTGGAGATGTTGATGACTCTTTGCAAATGTCAACGCTAGAAACTTCAGTTTATTTTATAGATATACGTTTTATACTTTTTATACTACTATGCAAAAACTCAGGACAGTATTACACTTTTATTATTTCATTTTATGCTTATGTTCATTGGGTGTTTGGTGTTTTAGGGGTGTTTGGTGTTTCAGTGTTGGTGTAAATTTTCATACTTTTATACTATTATGAAAAAACTCAGGACAGTGTTACACTTTTTTACTATTTTACTATTTTATGCTTATGTTTATTAAATGTTTTAGTGTTTAGTGTTTAGATGGTTACTGTTGCACCGAGGGACTGAGAGAAACGCAATTTCGGTCCTGTGTATGTCCTGTACATATTGCAGTTCTGACAATAAAGTTGACTTTGACTTTGACTTTGACTGCCTCTAAGCGAGCAGGTCCCCGGTTCAAATCCTGGTCCGGGGGCCTTTCTGGGTGGAGTTTGCATGTTCTCTCCGTGCATGCGTGGGTTTTCTCCGGGTGCTCCGGTTTCCTCCCACAGTCCAAAAACATGCATGTTAGGCTGATTGTTAACTCTAAATTGACCCTAGGTGTGAGTGAGACAGGTCCCTCTTGTAAATGAGTCCCCGTGGCTCAACGAGTCCAGCCTGTATAAATAAAGGTTGAATGAATGAATGAACAAACTGATATGGAGAGAACACAAATTCTGTAAGAATAAAAATACTAAATCTATTACAGTACTGTACAAAGTCAGAGACCCATTGAATGATAAAGCTCTGTATTTGTTGTATAACACAATCATTTTTCCACACTCAAAAGTATGAATGTTTACATGAAAACTGGAGTGAAACAACTTTATTCAATTTTATTTCACTCAGCATGTAGCTTGCAGATAGGCAGATAGGCAGCCGTGGCATAGTGGTAATGGCACTTGTCCACCGATCGGAAGGTTGGAGGTTCGAATCCCGTTTCCCCACACCATGTGTCGTGTCCCTGGGCAAGACACTTAACCCCGAGTTTCTCCCGGTAGGACTGGATGGCGCCTTGCATGGCAGTCTGCCGCTACCGGTGTATGAATGTGTGTATGAATGGTTGGATGGTTGGTATTGTAAAGCGCTTTGGGGCCCCTCATAGGGGGCTGGAAAGCGCTATATAAATAAGCTCCATTTACCATTTGTCCTTCGTCCAGGAAGGACAAAGATGCCTTCCTGACAAAACCGCCGTTCACATAAAGCGCATGTGTCTCCGCGGAGAAACTTATGAACCGACACGGTCCATAGCAGGGTTTCCAGGCCGAAGGCCTGTAAGTCGATGTCCTCGTAAGTCGGGGACCACCTGTACAATCCCGCCGCCTTCAGATAAAAGTGACCAATGCAATCCCGCCTTGACCGTGGAATAGGTGATATTTAGTATTTTTATTCTTACAGAATTTGTGTTCTCTCCATATCAGTTTGTTCATTCATTCATTCAACCTTTATTTATACAGGCTGGACTCGTTGAGCCACGGGGACTCATTTACAAGAGGGACCTGTCTCACTCACACCTAGGGTCAATTTAGAGTTAACAATCAGCCTAACATGCATGTTTTTGGACTGTGGGAGGAAACCGGAGCACCCGGAGAAAACCCACGCATGCACGGAGAGAACATGCAAACTCCACCCAGAAAGGCCCCCGGACCAGGATTTGAACCGGGGACCTGCTCGCTTAGAGGCAGTCAAAGTCAACTTTATTGTCAGAACTGCAATATGTACAGGACATACACAGGACCGAAATTGCGTTTCTCTCAGTCCCTCGGTGCAACAGTAACCATCTAAACACTAAACACTAAAACATTTAATAAACATAAGCATAAAATAGTAAAATAGTAAAAAAGTGTAACACTGTCCTGAGTTTTTTCATAATAGTATAAAAGTATGAAAATTTACACCAACACTGAAACACCAAACACCCCTAAAACACCAAACACCCAATGAACATAAGCATAAAATGAAATAATAAAAGTGTAATACTGTCCTGAGTTTTTGCATAGTAGTATAAAAAGTATAAAACGTATATCTATAAAATAAACTGAAGGTTCTAGCGTTGACATTTGCAAAGAGTCATCAACATCTCCAAAAGTTTGGTCTGTGTTGTAAAAAGCTGCACTTTCAACCTGCAGAAAGAATGTTGTTGTTGGAATATGGGGGAGATGTTTTGTTTTGGCTACTGGGGGATGTTTTGAGCACACAAAAGACTTCAGCCCCAGGGGGTCACACAAACCTAATTGAATGCAAATCCCTCAATCTGTCATTTGACAGGCTCTGGTAAGTGTAGTACTCATCTGAATATTCTGGTATTCCTAGTGTTAACAACATACAAACACAGAACACCGCTGTGGCTGGGGATGCTAGCTCTCTCTTTTATTTTTTTCTTGCAACCTGTCAATCAGTACAGTTGGCGTGTCAGCAAATGACCAATCGGCGAACTCAGTTTGTCCCAAAGGTAAACTCCCCTTGCCTGCGAAGCTGGTCTGCGGCCGCTCAGAGTGGACGCTCGAGTATGAAGACTTAACCCTCTGTGGACGGTGCACGTTGAGTCTGCGCGGAAAAAGGTCCACCCGAGTATACTGGGGCCTTAAGGAGTCAGCAGATTTTTAAACAGGAAATATGATCAATACATTTCTATCTTGGGGACGTGTTCTAGTGACTCTGTGAGAGTACGGTACCTCACTGGTCACTAAGGTGACTTCTGGTCACATGGCCACAGAGTGGGATTATGGGTATTTAGTAGTAAAATTGCCACCATGAGCGAGAGGTACATGTCATGATACTTGTGACATTCACTCTGTCTGTGTCTTACCTCAAAAGGAGTGCGTGTTGAGCAGTCATATGGGCACCCAGGAGCATCAAAGAAAAATAATATTCAGTGTCTATTAGAATAAAATGTTCAAATTGTGAAAAAAAATACACAAATTAGCTGCTCCTTTGTACAAGCTGTGGAGTCCAAAGTGTGAGGAAAAAGCAGTGCATTTTACACCAGAAATTACAATACTCCTTCTGCCACCCAGATTAAGTCTTATATAGAGCAAGACTTTTGCGGTTGTGCCTCTTTTCCTCACTTAAACGTTTTTTTTCTGCTCTTTTCTTCTCAGGTGTATTCATCATCTGTTGGCTGCCATTTTTCATCACACATATCTTGAACACCCACTGCACCAAATGCAAAGTTCCTGCCGAGATGTACAATGCATTCACTTGGCTGGGCTACGTGAATAGTGCTGTAAATCCCATCATATACACCACCTTTAATATTGAGTTCAGAAAGGCGTTCATTAAGATCCTGCACTGCTAAACTGCTGCATCTCCTACTGATCAGACTGAGAAATGAATGGAAAATAAGGGTTAGGTCACTTCTACAGGCAAATACCTCATCCTGTTAAGGAAAATATACCACATGAGAAATTATGATTGGATTTTGGAGCTACAGCAGAAAGCTACCACAAACAACCTGGCAGTGTTTCTTGGAAGGCATGTTGGCTATGTGTGTGAACTTTTCTGCTCTCCAGATAACTGAATGTAAAAACAAGAAAAGTCTGTAACAATGTGGAAGGGAGGAAAAAATAAGGAAACAATTAAAAAAGCAACATTGTTCTCTAAAATCATTGTGCTTGATACATATGGAGCCATCTGTGTATAGCCACACACATGCAAGTTGCAAACTGCTATTCATCGTGTGTCTACCTTATGTTTCAATGATGGAAAAAACTTCAAATTCTAAATATATCACATCAGTGTTCATTGCAGTATTACTTCAAATAAATACATTTCTTACTCTTGACTGGAATGTGTGCTAAAGAAGAAGAAAAAAAAACTCTGTTCAATGTGATGATGCCAATATCTGCATTTTTGAAATTTTATAAATTAATCTGACATTTATATTTAATTTGTCGTAATGTACATAGTTTGATGACATTAACTGTGAATAAATGCCTGCAATTGAAATGTGATGCATGCTACACTGCTCTTCTTGTTGACTTTTCATAAATTATATGTTAAAAAAGAGCAAAATATGTCCAATAAATAAAAATAAAATACATTGTTAAGTGCCACATGGATATCCCTGCTTACCGCTTGTGTAAACACATCCACCTGCTACCTACTTGTCGCTGAGTTGCAAATTTTGTGTGAGAGATATCACTGCCTAAAAGTGGCTGCATGGCTATTGTGGAACAGTTTCATGGCAGACTAATGACCTATATGAGGAGTTTGCAGCTCAGGCATAATTATCTGGATGTGTGTGGGACCTGAAGCTGCTCCCGTGGGCCTGTGTGAGTAAGAATGAGGTAAACTTTGCAAAGCTATAAAAGTCAATAATAATAAATAATAAACAATAATAAATCTTTGTATTTTCATCAGTGTGACAGAGATTGCAGCAAATTCAGTTCAACTTTAAATGTATTATTTAAAAACTTCAAGATTCAGTTAATAGGCTATATGCCACGGACTTCCGTTCTAGCACTTCCGCATTTATTAGCCGGGCATTGCACTTCCGGTTTGTAGGCAACACAGTGTTGGATGGCGTTTTTCACGCGATCACTGCAGGACTTGTCCTCAGGTTTGAAATGCCGACTACAAACGCGGGTGTGACCTTTTTATAGCTAAGTTTTTCCTGCAGATAGCCAAGATCCATTGTCGCCTTATAACTCCTCATCAGCAGGAAAATGGAAAAAACTATCTACTGTACTCTATTGTACCTACTGGTTAGTGGACACAATGGCACACAACAGAACTCACTAGTGCCAGTAGCTCGCAGACGCTTTCCTGTTTGAGTCTTTTTCATGGTCTACTACTAGGAGCTAACGCTAAAAATAACTGCAGTGGATAGGACCCGGAAGTAACGGACATGGCCAAAATTTTAACAGAGGTACGTCACCACTACCCATGGCATATAGCCTATTAACCTTCCACAAGCAGAGGTAGTTAATAAACAACAAAGCTGTTTGACAGTGGATTGTACACTACTGTACATGCCCAAACTGTGTTTAATTTGTCAAGTCAGAACCAATCATTCCTGTTGGAAATGTTCAAATTCTTTGAACTTTGAAAAAAAAAAAAACACTTCTAATTTTGTGTGTTGACTTGACAGTTGAAAACCGAGGAGTTGAAAACCGAGCGAACAGCAAGGAGTAAAGATAAACGGCTTTGCAAATCCAGGTGCTGTGGACGCAAGGACAGAATGGCAGAAGAAGTCAAACAGCTCAAGAAGGAGCGGACTATTGCCAAGAGCCTTTTCACTCGTCAAGCCAACATTGTCATGAGAGATGCAAATATAATGGTTCATGGAGAACTAATGGAGGAATTTAAGAAACTTTCTGAATGTCTCAAAGAACTATTAGAAAGAAATGACAATTATATGTCAGGACTATTATCACTGGCAGACACAACAAAAGATGAGGAACCATATATTGAACAGCAAGAGGAGATTGATCAAACAGCAAGAGAGGCTGAAGAAAAATTTAAACTCATAAGAGAGACTGTTCAAGATAACTTGTGGTCCAGATATGGCCAGCAGGAAGTGATAACAGCTGTCCTGGAGGCTGAAGAAAGTGGACAAATAGCAACCGACTTGCCTGTCTTGAACATAAATGTTGAAGGCTTTGAGGTCCACATGAACCTTTTGGAAAAAAGGGTAAAGCAAGCTATTGAAACCATGCTAGTCTGGGAGCGATGGATCCCTGTAGAAGAGAGAAGAACTTTTGATACAAGAGTGAAAAACTTAAAATCAATGAAAAATAAACTTGAACTGAGAAGGGCAGAATTTGTCACATGTCGGGTCACAGAAGCCACTAGTGGGAGGAGTGGAGCACCATTGCTGACACCCGTTGGTGCAAACCCAATTGTAAGACTAAAACCCACATCTCTTCCCATTTTCACTGGTGATAAACGAGAATATTATAGATGGAAGAAGGAGTGGGAAAGTTTGCAAAAGCAAGGGGAGCCAACTGGATCGATGGAGGTGAAGAAAATACAACTTCTGGACAGTATTGATGGAAAACTAGCAAAAGAGCTAAGACTGTCATCTTACAACTCTGCTGACGACATATTCAGAGTCCTCTCAAACAGGTATGGAAATACAACAACAAACAGGCTAAAGTGGATAATTATTTGTAATTTAAATGTATCATATTTTGTTATGTACCTGTATACTGGAGTATTTTTTTATTTTATTTTTTATTTGTAGGGGGTGTAATCAGGAAGGGTTAAGAGCTATAAAAGACGTAATTTGAGGCACTTTGAGATTTTTGTTAATGAAAAGTGCGTTATAAATTAAATTCATCATCATCATCATCATCATTTACCTGTTTTTGTTGTTGTGGCAGAAGTCTGAGCTGAAGTTTTAGCTGAAATCTGTTCAAAAAATAAAATAAAATGTAATGCTACAGTTTTTTTTTACTCTGCCACTCAGATACATGCTTTATTTTTTAGCAAGAAATGTTAAAAATAACATTGCAAGTACATAACATTTTATCGTACTAAAATACTTCATACAACAAAACACAATTCAACCCTTGTATGGGAATTTTCTGTGTATTTCTTGTACTGGTTCAAACAATAGCCACCTCCAGTGCTGTTATCCAGCTGGTTTCTGGTGAAAACTGTATTCAGATGCAGATGATCTACTGTGGTGACCCCAACCCCGCAACCCCACCCAAAAAACATATTGCATTGGTTTCTTGTTTAATTTCTGTAATTGAAGCCATCAAATGGAGTCTCAATATCATGTTGCCTGATACATGCATAAGATTTGTCTCTGTCGTTCGAGCATAAAGTCAGCAAATGCTGCGTCATTTAACGGAAATTAATAAATGAATAAACTTGAAATGGTGGAAAGTCGAGAAGAAATGTAAAACAATTATATTAGTTATGTTCAGTACATGGTGAATTGCTTTGTTGCTTTTTAGTTTAAAATTAGCTTTTCAAAGTTGACATCAGGAACATAATTGAAAAATATATTTTAGATCTAAGAATTCTTTAAAGTTTAACTGGTCAAGAGAACGTAAACGACTTGAAGAAAAAAAATGTCAACTGCAATTTAAATATTTTTAATCAAAAATAATATAATGTGTAAATTGTTATAAACTACTACTACATTTCACTGACCAAGACAAAAGGAAAATTATAGATATAAGTCCAAGACTTGCTTTCTTTGTTTTCTTGAGTTTTATTGTCCCTTGTCACCAAGTGAAGAGAGGACATTAGAAATGCAGTAGTCCCTCACTACTTCACTATTTGTATTTTGCTGACTCATTCTATCATGATTTTTCAAAGTAAGATTGGACTTGACATACAATGGCTAATTGATAGATCAGCCACACAATCGGCATGGAATTTTTATTTAAAATTATTTATTTAAAATTATTTAGCACCTGTGTGCAGCCCACAGCTGTGTGAGAAGTTTCCTCCTGCAGCTGATCAGCTGATCTCTGTGCAGAGTGGAGAAGTGGGCGTGGCCGAGAGTGCAGCCGGAGGCCAAGTGCTGAAATTACGTTCTGTGCTATTTTAGAGCGTTTAGTAACATTTAAAATGTTGCAAGAGTGTGGGAAGGATTTAAAACACCATACGCACGCACACACACACACACACACACACACACACACACACA